>OZJO01022029.1:0-10332 GCA_900406225.1 Acrobeloides nanus | reverse complement strand
AGCCTGATGCTTTCTGAAGGCCTTATGCCTTCAGAATCCGAATTCAGAATTTTGGTGCCAAAAAAAATATTTTTGGTGCCAAAAAAAATATTGGTGCCAAAAAAAATATTTTTGGTGCCAGAAAAAATAGGGCCCATATAATTCATATTTAGGATTTTAGAGAAAAAATTTTTTTTCCAAAATTTATGAAAAAATCGCAAAAATTCTACTTTTTTAATCATCCTGTAAAGGGCTTAGGCATAGTTTACCAGTAGGGGGGATACACCGGACCCTCAGGATGGATGGGTGAATGGCCTTTCAGGGGGGGGGGGTACAAGAGGATACATGATAAAATTTTCAAAAATTTATATGATGAATAAATTGGAAGGGAGGAGGGTACACGAACCCTCATGATGGATGGATGAATGACTATAAAGGTGGAAGGTCCGAGGATGAGTGGTAAGGGGGGTACTATACCCCCCCCCCTAGGTAACCTATGGTCTTAGGTATATACTTAGGTTTAAATTTTTTTCTTCTTTTCAAACATTCTACTTTTGAAAAATTTTAGGCTACCATTCTTGCACAAGCAGTTTTAATCCATTTTACAGCCATAACTTGCTTTTCATTATCCATGTTAGTTGTCATACGAATCCGATGGTTAGTCATGAAAAACAAGATTCCAATGCAACTTAAAAGAGACTACCCATTAATAGGTTAGTCTTACTCATTATAATACTTTTTCTATTAGTTTTAGTTTATTCGATTCTGCTCAATTCGGAAGAGATCATTCTAGGGCTGTGCTATTTTTTCAATAGCACCCTAATATTTGAAGGCGGCACTATACTCAACCAGCTTTACAGTTGGTCAATTTTTGTATATTTAGTCTCACTGCTTTTCTACTCTTTTTAACGAGGTATGAAGGGGATTTTAGGGATATAAAAAATAATTTTTGTATAGCAAACTTGTTCGAATTTGTTATATGGAATTTTATTTACCCAAGAAATGGAGTAGTCATTTCGGATCGATTCAAGTAGTCAGCTTACCTACAGCTACTTAAAGGATCAGATCACTCAGTTACAATCATATGAAAAAAATGATATATTCGGAAAGATCATGAAAAATCGAGCATTTTTTGTTTTTACGGGATGTTCTGAATCGTTGTAGTTTTCGAGATAATTATGTTTGAAATTTTGGATTTGTGTACAAGCTCTTCATTGTAATACACAAACTTTTTTTGAATTTTTTGCGAAAAAATCGATTTATGCATCAATCTTTTACATTTCCATAAAATGAATATTGTAGTAATTTTTTATAGCTAAATGAGACGAACAAAATGACACCAAAATGATCCAATTTGAGCATTGTTTTGGGTTATTGAAACGAAAACATAAATCAGAATTTTTGTTTCAATAACCTAAAACAATGCTCAAATTGGATCATTTTGGTGCCATTTTGTTCGTCTCATTTAGCTATACAAAATTACTAAAATGTTCATTTTATAAAAATTTAAAAGATTGATGCAAAAATTGATATTTCTACAAAAAGTTTTGTATGTTACAACGAAGAGCTTGTAACAAATTCAAAATTTCAAACGCAATTACCTCGAAAACTACAACGATTCAGAACATGCCGTAAAAACAAAAAATGCTCCATTTTTCATGATCTTTCCGAATAATCATTTTTTCATATGGTTGTAACTGACTGGACTGGTCCTTTAAAATAATTTTTTGGCATCTAAAGTGTTTTTTATTTTTAAAAGTGCTTTAAAGAATGTATAAAGTTCGAAATTTCAAAAAAATGTTATAGATATCAACCAGCAGTACAAACTAAGCCTTGATCTGTGCTCCATAGCTTTTTGTTCACAAAAATTCCGCCTTCTGTGTATCTTGAGCTATTTCCCGCTTGTTCGGGAGGAGTTGGATATTGTAAAAAGGCGAGACAATTTTCATAATAATCGGCAAGTGCAAATTCGAGGAAAGAAATTTTGTTTTCTTCTAAAAAAATTATAATTTTTTGTTTATCACGGTTGGCACTAATCCAAAATCGAAATTAATGACAATCATGTGCTACCACCATGGTATAGGGGTCCAGAGCGTTACCAAAAAAATAACTCTTGCACTGGCAGGAGTTTAGTTCCTCCTTGCACTCAATAGATTTTGCCTTTACTAGAGTCTTACAACTTCTTCATCTAACATACGAGCCAGACCATCCGGACTACCGGCCTGGCCCGGTCTGCTAGGGCCGGAAAAAAGTGCGCATACCAGGCCAGGCCGGTCAGTTACCGATCTGGTCCGTGCACACTTTTAATGAAGGGTATAAAGAATGAGGAAAGTTATCATAACCTAAGATATTATGGAAGAGCTAATCTCCTATAAAACTTACCTAACAGATCCCACCATGCTTGTGTCACATTAACATTGACTGTACCATTGCCATGAGAATTACAAACACCTGATTCCGTTACAAAAATTGGCAACCCCATATTTATAGCTTCATTAGTCTTATTCATTTTTAATGGAGGATCTTCATTGGTATAATAATGAAGGGAATATGCAATATTCGTCATATTTATGGGATCACGAGCTGCAATTTCCACATCCAAATCTGCTCTTGGAGTACCCACCACAACAACATTGTCCGGGTCGTTAGCTCGAATAGCATTTATGACATTAATATGATAAGACTTGAGCTGCTCCCATGTATCTGCCGAATCGGGCTCATTATAAGTTTCATATATGATATGAGGGTATCCACCATAAGCGATAGAAATATTTGTAAAAAATGCGACAGCTTGATCAGTATACATATGAAAAGCATGCCAATCAATAATTACATAAATTCCGTTTTCTATCGCCGACTCGACGATAATTTTAAGTCGCTATAAAATAAAATACAAATTTTTTCATAATTAAAAAAACCTGGTAGTTTTCTTCTGGACTTGTTAAATAACCGGGAAGTGATGCATTTGCGGAAGCATTTCCGGGAAGATCTATGCCTAGTGGTGCTCTGATAACATTTGCATTCCAATAGCATTTGACTATATTTGCGGTAGAGTTAGCAAAGAATAAATGTCCGCGGACGGTATTTGTCCGGAATAAGGATATTCCTCTAAGTTGTACGGGAGTACCATCAAGTTTAGTTAGATATTTTCCTGGAAAAAATTTATTTATGTCTCACTGTCCTGCCCGTCGTGTCCTATCTGTTCTGTCAATCATGTCTTGTTTATTATTTACCTGTAATTTTAAGCTGGCCATAAGGAGGATCTTTTACAATCAAAGCATCTAATAATATTAATGTAAAAGTAGCAAAACAAAGAGCAAATTTTATTCTTGTCATAAATAATTCGACTTTGTTAAGAAGAAAAATTTGACTTTATCAGTATAGGGCTTATATAGAGAATCTTGAGACTAATGAAATATGCATTGCGTTGTGAATTTTTATATAAAATAAAATTTGATAAAAGCTCACTAGAATCAAATGATCTTTATGGCCTGACATGTTATTAAAATTCCAATAATAAATTCCAATAAAATCAAAGTATTAATTCAAAACACAATTTAAGAGATACTTTCTTAAGCGTTCAAAGATTGACTTAAACGGTTCAAGCGGGCTTCAAGTTGAATTCATCTCGTGATATTAACGCATGGGAAAGTTTTTAAAAGTCATTTCGAGTCAATCTGAGTTTCTGCAAAAATTCAAAACCTTGTTCGAAGCTCAAAACCCGATTTTACGTTGATTTTTTGAAAAATGATATATTCGGAAAGATCATGAAAAATGGAGCATTTTTTGTTTTTACGGTATGTTCTGAATCGTTGTAGTTTTCGAGATAATTGCGTTTGAAAATTTGAATTTGCGTACAAGCTCTTCGTTGTAATACACAAACTTTTTTGAATTTTTTGCGGATAAATCGATTTTTGCATCAATCTTTTAAATTTTCATAAAATGACATTGCAGCAATTTTTTATGCTAAACGAGACGAACAAAATGACACCAAAATTATCCAATTTGAGCATTGTTTTGGTTATTGAAACGAAAATTCTGGTTCATATTTTCGTTTCAATAACCCAAAACAATACTCAAATTGGATAATTTTGGTGTCATTTTGTTCGTCTCGTTTAGCATAAAAAATTGCTACAATGTCGTTTTATGAAAATTTAAAAGATTGATGCAAAAATCGATTTGTCCTCAAAAAATTCAAAAAAGATTGTGTATTACAACGAAGAGCTAGCGCACAAATTCAAATTTCAAGCGCAATTACCTCAAAAACTACAACGATTCTGAGCATGCCATAAAAACAAAAAATGCTCCATTTTTCATGATCTTTCCGAATATATCATTTTTTATATGGTTGTAAATTACTAGATTGTCCTTTAATATGTATTAAAGGACCATTGAACTTTTGAACGGACATTGAAAATTTTTAAAAGAAAGAGGAATTTTTGCTGATCATTTTTTGTTTTTACGGTACCCCTTGAAAGTTTAACCCTTTCGAGATATTTGCGTTTGAAATTTCCTTCAAAGTTTTTAAATGTAAATTTGTATTGAAACGAAAGGGATTGATCCCAGCGGGAATTAGAAAATTCAAAATTTCATTTCAAAAAATGTCAAATTTGTTATCAAAATTTTATTGCAAATTGATTGTACTCACGAAGAGCTATCCAACGAGTGGTCAATGTCCATATTTCGCATTTTGGGAAACGTGTAAAAAATATTGTGCCAAAAATCGTCGAAAACTCTCCAAAAACACACTATTTTTTTTAACGCTTCCCAAAATGCGAAATATGGACATCGACCACTCGTTGGATAGCTCTTCGTGAGTACAATCGATTTGCAATAAAATTTTGATAACAAATTTGACATTTTTTAAAATGAAATTTTGAATTTTCTAATTCCCGGTGGGGTCAATCCCTTTCGTTTCAATACAAATTTACGTTTGAAACTTTTGAAGGAAATTTCAAACGGGAATATCTCGAAAGAGTTAAACTTTCAAGCGGTACCGTAAAAACAAAAAATGATCAGCACAAATTCCTCTTTCTTTTAAAAATAAATATTTGAGGCCCGTTCAAAAGTTCAGTGGAACTTTAATCTAATTTCTTTTTTAAAAGAAGTAGAGAAGTTCACCTTTGCTGACGCAATTGTTCTAGACCAAATATTCTTTCATAAACACAGTCTATTTAAATTATCATCAGACATTAATTTATTATTAATAATTTTGCCGTAGTGTGCGCAAAAATTGGTATTAGAAAAAAATTTCTCTTTCTATTAAATCTCAAACTTCGATATCAGTTTGCTTTCGATTATAAAAAGTAATAATTTTATCGATGCCTGTAGCTGTAACAATAAAAATTGTTATTTTATCCACCTATATCTTATTTGCATTAAGCTTAGTGATATGTTTATCCATCAAAATTATTCAACGAGATACTAATTTCAATAGTGGATTTTTTCGTATATTTTGTGTTTGTACATTTTTCATGGCAATTGGTAACTTTTGCGTAAGTATTCTTTAAAAAAAAGAGGTCACGACAATCTTCATTTTAGCACCTTCTTGCCAGTCAACTTCCACTTACAGGTTTATTTCACGATTTTTATCTGAGTCACGAAGAGCTTTATTGCGGTTTCTTTTACCCATTTGCTGCATTTTGTTTCCGAGCTTTTGTCATGGGTCAAAATTTTCTCGCATTAAATAGGTTTACTGCTGTGTTTTTTGCTTTTAAACACAACGAGGTAAGAAAAAATGATATATAGACCATAAAGTAAAATCTAAAAAAGTTCTCTTTTGTAAATTAATATATGGAGGCCTAGCCGAACTTGGATCGCTATTATTTTTATTTATACAACTGCAGCAATTGTTCAAGTTCCGGCTGTAATACTTTCGTCTAAAAAACGTTACTATGACGATAAGTTAACTGGATGTTCATATGGATATTTTCAAGATATTGATCTTGATAGAGTTAGTATCTATAAAATCGTTTTTTTCTAATTTAAAAAGAAACAATTTGAAAAAATTTATTGTTGTAATTTTTGAGGGCAATGGCGTAAATTGGGCCGCCGAATGGAGATGGTGCAACTTTTTCGGTCCCAAAACCATAAGGGTCCTCTAATGTTTTTTTCATACTTTTGAAATTTTATGAAAATCATCCTTTTCATTAAACTTTTTTCGATCCTAATGGGGGTGCTACCCTGCATCTCCCATATATTTACACCTTTGTGGGGAGGGGGGGATCGATTGCGCACATTCCCGAAGCTTGAAAATGCTTCTCAGACCCAGTTTCAGAAAAGTAAATTTCTATTTTTATCTTCAAAAATTCTCTTTCTAAAATTCATGGAAAAATCACAAAAATTCTACTTTTTTAATTATCCTGTAAAGGGCTTAGGTATATAATTAGGTTTAAATTTTTTTCTCCTTTTCAGACATTCTACTTTTGAAAAATTTTAGGCTACCAGTCTTGCGCAAACAGTTTTAATCCATTTTACAGCCATAACATGCTTTGCATTATCCATGTTAGTTGTCATACGAATCCGATGGTTAGTCATGAAAAACAAGATTCCAATACAACTTAAAAGAGACTATCCATTAATAGGTTAGTCTTAAAATTATAATCTTGTTCTAATAGTTTTAGTTTATTCGATTCTGCTCAATTCGGAAGAGATCATTCTAGGGCTGTGCTATTTTTTCAATACCACCTTAATATTTGAAGGTGGCTCTTTATTAGACCAGCTTTACAGTTGGTCGATTTTTGCATATTTAGTCTCACCGGCTTTTCTACTCTTTTTAACGAGGTATAAAGGGGGTTTTAGTGATATAAACGTAATTTTTATATAGCAAACTTGTCCGAATTTGTTATATGGAATTTTATTTACCCAAGAAATGGAGCAGTCATTTTGGATCGATTCAAGTAGTCAGCTTACCTACAGCCACTTAATTTACATGATAAACTAAAACTTGATTTTATAATTTTACGAATCCTCTCTTTATTTTGTATTTTACGATGCACGAAAGTTGAAAAACAGTCGTTCTCGTGAGATTTTTGACTCGTAAAAGGCAGTTTAACCTTGTACTCAATTTTTTTACACATTTTTGGGTATGGATTTTCTCGTTCGCAGGATTTAAATCTTTCAAGCCAAACATACATAATTCGAATTTTCAACTAATTTTTTCCATTCTTTCTGAACACGCAAACAATTTTTTCAAAATTAATAACAAAAACAATTCATAGTTCAAATATCTCTCCTCTCTACGAGATCGAATTTAGGAGGTCTGATAAAAATTTTTTTATTTTCTCAACATTTTACCCACTGGGGATCGAACCTGCGGGCTCAACGTTGCTTAACTTGCCAGATCGGACGGTCTGGCAATCAGCGACCAACCAAATATGCGCCCAACTTTTTTCAACGTTGCCTGGGAAACGAAGTATATCGTCATAGACAACAATGTTAAATATTTACTTGCGCTAACAGTAAGGTAAAAAGGTATTGATAGACCAAAATATCACTAGCGATAGCAAATATGGAATAATTTTATTCGATACGTTTCGTCATATAACGACTTCTTCAGGCTTAAGGTCTGTTTACGAGACTAACAGTTCCACTGCGCTAATAGTTCCATTGTCATCTGTCGAATCTGAAAGAGGCTCATCTTAATTACATCATGTATCAGGCGAGCTCAATAAAATCTGACAATAATTATCCTCCTATTTTACTCTTTTCACAAAGAGTAAAATAGGAGGATAATTATTTTAAGGCACAACCCTATTTTTCACTAAAAAACCACAATCCTTTGTTTTTTCGAAAAAAGCATAACCCATACAAACAATATAAGGGTTGTGCCTGGGGTATAGCGCCGGGCACAACCCATTATTATCTCCGCACAACCTCGACGCTTCGCGCCGAGGCACAATCCTCCTTTTTCGGACGGCTCAACCGTACAACCCTGTGATAATTTATTACCACTTTTGGTCATGTATGGTTTACATACACTTCGCTCGGTTAAGCATACAGATTCTTCTGTATAAGCTTATTGGCAGGATAGGGTATGATCCAACGTTGAGAGTCTTTTTAGAGTTATCAGCTTCATCGGATCTTATGATATTAAAAAATATAAAAAAATTAGAATTTCATTTTTTAAGCAAACATTTCAAAATAAAATATCCTTGCTTTCATATTCTGCTTAAATTTTCATAATTCTGATTTGGTACTACTTTTCGATAAAATGCTCAACTAATCAAAGATAATACACAATTTAATGAAATTTTGGGGCGGAAATTTTGAAATAAATAAAACAGTCAAAAGAGAAATTGATAAACATGTGATTCAACCATGGATTCCTCTCATTTCATACACATATTAATAACAAGCCATCTATAGAATTGAACACTTGCTCTTCTTTCGCTTCTTCTGTTTGAATGCAGCTTGAGTTGCTCGCTCGAATACTTCTCGAATTCCCTAAAATGAAATTTACAATAAAAACGGTAAAATATATACAAGTTATATATAATATATAAATAATTATCGTGCACAACTGCCTGAAAAAAATTGAATTTTTGTTCAAAATCTTATAATTTTGGTGTCATTTTCACGTATGAATCTAAAATTTTATCAATGACCCATGAAAGAAAGCTCTTGGGCTTATAAAGTTTTATAAAAAAATGTCATGGCGTCGACGAATTGATTATGGAGGCTACTAAACCACGTATGTTTCAAGCGACAATAAGTCTGTGCCAACTTTTGTTTTTCGATCATTTTTGATACTTGGGGGTTTTCGGCTATGGGGAACTCGAATCCGATGAAATTATCAAGTTTTAACTTCAGGGGGTACCTCTACTGGGGGAGGGAGATGGGTAAAAACGTCAAAAATTCAGGTCTGTTCTTTGTAATCCATTTTTGACCATAACCCGAGGTCTAGGACAAAAAATAACGGCGGATTCGTGTTCAGCGCCTAAAAGAACCCTAGGAACGTCGAAAATTTCGTAAAAAAACCGAGTTTTATAGCGAAATATCAACATTTTAAACCTACGTACATCTTTGAGACCACAATTTTTCGAAAAAGTCTGGATATTTACACGAAAACATGAGTTTCGCTCAAAAAGACCAATTGGATCGTATTCAGCATACACTCTTATCCACTACTGAAAAAAAGTTATCGAAAACGAGCGAAAAATGCCGATTTTAAATACAGGGTGTCCCAACCGGTCGTTCAGATTTGTTTTGCTTGTATCTTTTTAACTAATGCGTCATTTTTGACGGTTCTGGACTCATTTTGTAGCTAAACAGTTACCATTTATGCCTGTTAAAAAAATTTTAAAAATTTTAAAAAAATTTCATTGAAAACGAGCGAAAAATATCGATTTTAGATGTATTTTTTAAGCGACAACTTATTCTAAAACCCAATAATTAGGTTTAAATTTTTTCTTCTTTTCAGATATTATACTTTTGAATATTTTAGGCTACCAGTCTTACACAAACAGTTTTAAATCCGGCCGGATTTTCAGACAATCCTAGGTTTTATTGGATATTCAAAGGAGCCTAGGTTTTTCTGAGAATCCAGCCAGTTTCATTGAATATTCAATAAAACCTAGGTTTTTCTGAAAATCTGAGGCTAGATTCTTTGAAAATGCAATCATTTTTTAAAGGCATACGTAGGCAAGAGGTGGGTTGACCCACCCCATATTGTCGCAAGAAGATCAAATTTAGAAAACATGTCGCAGTTAGGTGTGATGGACGAGGGAAAAATTGTATCGCAAGTTGGCGCGAAGCGCCGACCTGCGATACAATTTTTTTATGTATGAAATGCGATACGTTTTTTTGGTAGACAAACGTATCGTATTTGGGTCTTCGACCTACCCCCCTGCCCATGTATGCCCAGTATATATTTTTTAAATATACCACAAAATTTTTATGCAGTATTGATTTTCTGGAATACAAAACTTTAGCATTATAAACAATCAAGGGTATTGTAAGTAAAGAAAAAACGATCTGTGATATATAATTTGATGAAAGGCATATCTGAAAATTTCAGAAATTATAGACTCAGATAGGCCTAAGCCTAGTCATAAACCTACGCTTAGGCCTATTCCCAGGCTTAGGCTTATCTAATTTTTTCAATTTTCAAAAAGGCATATATTTTTTTCCTCACGGATACTTTTTTCCTCACGGAAAATATTTTTCTCCTCACGGAAAATCTTTTTTCTCTATATTATTTTTATGATAGTTGCAACATTTTTCTAACAATTTACAAAAGAAAAATACAAAGAAATCATAAATTTATGAATAAACATAGGCCTTAGGCTTAGGCCTTAGGCTTAGGCCTTAGGCTTAGGCCTTAGGCTTAGGCCTTAGGCTTAGGCCTTAGGC
>OZJO01022020.1:0-24675 GCA_900406225.1 Acrobeloides nanus | reverse complement strand
TGTACTTAAAAATCACTTTTTTGTACTTACTCTCTTTTTTTAATTCGATTTTGGTCAAAAACGATTGGGAATTATTGGTCACCGTCAGAAACGTATATTTATGCCATTTTTGAAGTGAATGAAGTCGTTTTTACGATTTTTTAGCATAACTTTATAAAAAAAGATTATTTTCGATGACGTTGAAAACCTTTAAAAACGACTTCTTTCACTTCAAAAATGGCATAAATATACGTTTCTGACGGTGAGCAATAATTCCCAATCGTTTTTGACCAAAATCGAATTAAAAAAAGAGAGTAAGTACAAAAAAGTGATTTTTAAGTACAAAAAAGTGATTTCTTAAGTACAAAAAAAATATTTATCTTTTTAAAAAACATTGATTTTTTTGCTTGGGGAGCCTGGAACCCATATGACAGTTGGTTATTTTGCACCATCCTGTCTGTATAGACATTTATGGACAAAGGCTTTCTTAAAGGTCCAGTGCGACGAACACTCCAACCGGGGAAATTTTTTTAAAAACAGCGCCAAATGAAAGTTTATGATGAGTCTATAAAAAAGCTACAAAAAATTTCTCCAATCGTCAAGTACTTTTTGAGAAAAATCACCCCAAAGATCACGATTTTCATACATTTTCTATGTTATTTAATTTAATGGCACTAATATATGGCTAAGCATGTACACTTTCATTTTTAATGTCCGGGTTCAATCCCCATCGGGAGCAAATCTTTTTTGCACTTTTTTTGCAAGAAATTTGACCCCCCAGCCGGGTGACCACTGTATATGTCCAAACTCGAAATTGACTTCACTTTTACAATGAAATCGTATATGAACTTTCATTTGGTGCTGTTTTTAAAAAAATTTCCCCGGTTGGAGTGTTCGTCGCACTGGACCTTTAAAGGACCAGTCCGGTATGAAAAAAAGTTGTCATTTTTGTGTCTATTCACATTCACAGAAAGATCATGAAAAATGGAGTATTTTGTGTTTTTATGGCATGTTCTGAATCGTTGTAGTTTTCAAGATAATTGCGTGTGAAGTTGGCGATTTTCGAAATTTTAAGTATTACAATGAAAGCTTGTGACGATAGCTTTTCCTTGAATCAATCAATTCTGTATATTGAGAAGAGAATAATTCAAAATCCTTGAACATTTAGAAAAAAGTGAATATAGCATTTTTTATAACGAGACAAGACGAATAAAATGACACAAAAATTATTCAATTTGAAAATGGGTTTGGGTTATTGAAACGAAAATTTTCCAAAAAATTCAAATGTTTTCGTTTCAATAACCAAAACAATTTTCAAATTGAATCATTTTGATGTAATTTTATTCGTCTCATCGAGTTATTTTGGGAATTAAAAAATTAAAAACGGCGTCAAAAATTGAAAAATTCATCAAAAATTGAAAATTTCGAAAAATTTGCAAAAGGGACGAAGGAAAAATTCAAGCTCAGTATACACTGAGCTTGATTTTCCCACCAACATGCATCCCTGTGTGGTCGTATTGGTGGGAAAGTAATATACCGATCGATAGAGTCGCTCGGAGTCACAAACCGTGAGAATTTATTGATTCAAGAAAAAAACTATCAAGTACAAGCTTTCGCTGTAATACACAAAATTTCAAATCTAAATCAATAAAAGTTGTGTATTGACGCGAAAATTCACAAATTTTTTGGCAGTTTTTGTAAGTCGATGAAAAACGAAAAATTTAAATAATTTTTCTTGTCAATACACAACTTTTATTGATTCAGGGACGAACTTTCACTGCGTTCATGTTTTCGTTGTAATACACAAAATTTCAAAAATCGCCAACTTCACATGAAATTATCTCAAAAATTACAACGATTCAGAACTACAACGATTTTAGTGACAAAAGGCACTAATTAGTGCCTTTATGGAATCCCTAGCTTAGGCTTAGGTTTAGGCTTAGGCTTAAGCTTAAGCTTAGGCTTAGGCTTAGGCTTAAGCTTAGGCTTAGGCTTAACGATAAAGGGTAGAATTTATTGTAAAAACACAAAATGCTCCATTTTTCATGAACTTTCTGATGAATAAACACAAAAAGGACAACTTTTTTCCGATTCAAAAAAGTAGTCCGGAGAAAAGTAATGCCATTTAAAAATATCGTCTTGAACTTTTTATCTCCTCCTTTTGAAGAGCCTAATCTCATCTCATTTTCTCATTTATTTGGACTACCAATTTAGGAAGCGACCACTTTTTGTTTTCCTCCAATGTCCGGAAAATTCGTTTCAATTACTCCAAGTTGGTGGTGTCTCCATCTCGAACCACTGTTAACGTTTATGAAATGAGCCAACTAGTTTGTTTGAGTGAGTGCCGAGGCGGTGTTCAATTTAATTGCCCACAGGGAGCCAATTTGTCCGAGAAAGCCTATTCTCTTAAAACTCCATGATTTTGTCGATAATTATTATGAATTTTTAAGTGGTAGAGAATGGATATTGAGATTGTGGAAAAAGTAGGAGACGAGGTTGTCTATTGCACGCAACATTTCATGGATTTATTTTAGAAATAAGATAAATTTTGAAGTGTGTCGATGATGCTTTTCCTTTTTTTTCTAGTGTCTCGGTCCAAGGGCAAGATAGGTCCAAATTTTTTGGGAGAAGGGAGTCCACTTTTGAAAAGTTTGGTTAAAAAATACTTTTTATTCAAAAAATCGCATTTTTGAGTGAAAATAAGACGATTTTTGATGAAAAAATGGCATTTTTTAGTGAAAAATTGAAAAAAATACGAAATTTTGGTTTTAAAAAAAATCAAATTTTGGGCAAAAAATAAGCGGTTGTGCATTACTACGAGGTCAGAATTAGGAGCATTTATTCCAAGATATCCATGGTTCGGTGGTATTGGGCGCTCCACAAGTCTGGTTTAAACCCCGCTTGAGACCAAAAGATTTTGCCTAGTAGGCAAAATCTTTTATAAATTTTTCAATTTTTGGCACAGTTTTTAATTTTTGTAATTTTTTATAATTTTTCACTTTTTGATGAATTTTTCATTTTTTTCGAATTTTTCAATTTTTGACGCAGTTTTTAATTTTTGAAGATTTTTCCCAAAAGTTATTTCACAAAAAATTCAAAAATACATTATGAAAAATCAAATTTTTTGCTACGGACACAGACTTCCGTTTTTTATATATATTCATAATTTGCTTATGTCTATTTTTGGCTCTTAAAATTTGGGCATGTCTCATCCCAATGAAATTCATCAAATAAAATCAAGTCGCACTTATTTTTGGCGAATTTTCACTAGCTGTCAAAAATGGAAGCAAAATTTGAGAAATGACCAATGACCCAAATCTCAAAGGTAATAGAATATAATATCTTAGAGAGTCAAAAATTGTTTACTTCTTTCATAAATGTTATAGTAACACATCTCATTTATAAATATTGTTCATTTCTGCGTTATATGTTTTTTTGCTCCCATAGTCAAGTGGTTAGGACGCCAGACGACTGCACAAAGGTGCGAGTTCGATCTCACTCNTAACACATCTCATTTATAAATATTGTTCATTTCTGCGTTATATGTTTTTTTGCTCCCATAGTCAAGTGGTTAGGACGCCAGACGCAGCACTTAAGGGGCTGGGTTCGATTCCCGCTCGGTGCGATTTCATTTTGCACCATTTAAAATTGATGTAAAGTTTTGCATATGGGTATTATGCGAGAAACAAGATGTTGGCATTATTTTTCTATGAAATTTATAGACTCTGGTTTGACTTTTATCTGAATCTATCCTGATTCAGGGAAAATGGTTTTGAAGCGAAAATGGTTATTTTTGGAAATCACTCTTCCGTGGGTAATTTTATGCGAGAAATCGATTGCACACGTTTTCGAAGCATAAAAACGATTCCCTGAAACAGAAAATGTCAATTATCACTTTTTAACGAATTTCGTTTCAAAACTATTTTTTCCCTGAATCAGGATCAGGGAAGCATTTTCAAGATTCAGGAATTTGCATAAACGATTTCGCACATACAATTACCCCCCCCCCCCCCCCACNATTTTCAAGATTCGGGAATTTGCATAAACGATTTCGCACATAAAATTACCCCCCCCCCTCAGATGGGTGTTTTCCAAGCGAAAATAGAAATTTTTCGATTTTCGTGTCAATACACCAACTCCATACCCTGAATCAGGGTCAATGAAGCATTTGCAGTTTCTTTTTTAGAACCTTGAAAGGTTCTTTTTTTGCTTTCCGAGAAAATAGAAATTTTTTCGATTTTTGTGTCAATATACCAACTCCATTCCCTGAATCAGGGTCAAGAAAGCATTTTCAGGGTTCTTTTTTAGAATCCTGAAAAAAATTTTTGGCCCACCCTGTAGAATAAATATTGGCAATTTTAGGCTAATACCCAACCTTATTGACAACTTCTCGGCTCTTATTTGAACCTGTTATTTTCTTTCTTACTAACAAAGCTTATTACGACTACTAACACAGCAAAAAAAGACGTATAGTAACATAAAATTATTCGATTTTTTGCTCATAAACGGGTAATTTCATGGAAAAATGCCAACTCTGTTGTTATTGCGATTGCACGAATCTCGACAACTTATACTATTAGCAGGAATTCTGAGAAGATGTCAAAATTTTCATCATCATCCTCTTCATCTCGACTAACCATCCATGTCGGCCAGCCAACTCTAATATGGTGTTTAGAGTGGGTGAGCCAAACTTACGTTCGCGGTTAGGTAGACGAGGTCGGTTTTTTGTAGTGTATTGGGAGTTGACCCAAAAGTTTTGAGACTTTTTTTACATGTGTCACGGTAGGACTCTGGACTTGTGGAGTTTGGTTTACCATGTGGTTTAACTATATGTGCCTTGTGGGTCTAGTTTGTGAGAGGAAAATGACCAGTTCAGTGGGAAAAAAGTTGCCAATTTTTGTTGATATTCGGAAAGTTCATGAAAAATGGTGCATTTTTTGTTTTTCGGCATGTTTTGAATCGTTGTAGTTCCGAGATAATTGCGTTTGAAATTTTGAATTTGTGTACATATTTTCGTTGTAATACACAAACTTTTTTGAATATTTTGCGAAAAAATCATTTTTGCATAGATTTTTGAAATTTTCATAAAATGGAAAAAATATATATTTTTTGTGAAAAATAGAATTTTGGTCGAAAAATTGAATTTGTTGTGAAAAATTGAATTTTTTGTTCAAAAATCGAATTTTGGTCGAAAAATTAAATTTTTGTGAAAAATCAAATTTTTGTGAAAAATCGAATTTTTGCTCAAAAAACTAATTTTTAATCGAAAATATTAAATTTTTGTTCAAAAATCGAATTTTGAATAAAAAATTGAATTTTTGCGAAAAATCGAATTTTAGGTCGCAGGCAAAATCAAATCGACTCAGGTGGGATTCGAACCCGAGACCCTTAGACTTGAATCTTGGAGCACTAACACTGAGCTAAGTTCACGAAAAAGAATCGTATTTATAATTTTGTTTATAATTTAACATGAATTTTTTTTCTTTTTATAAATAACAATTTTTTCAAAAATTTTTTTTTAATGTTGCTCAGAATATCTTAGAATAACAGAATATACTGGAAGTTTCAAAAAAAATTTTTATAACTAATTCTTAAGAGTATTTCTGTGTTAATCTTTGTAGCTTACATGTGACATTTCCCTGGTCCCAGCTGTTGTTTTATAACTAATCATCTGATTAATTATATTCAACCTAGTCCTTGACGCATAAAAAGGCTATGTCAACAGCCAAATAATGATAATTTAATTAACATAAACTTTCCGAAGCAACCAACAACTTCCCATGGTCTTTGATTTTGTGCCGCCCACATACAAGGATCGTCAATAGTTTTTTCATGTCAATACAACAACCTTTCCTCCTTGGTCACGCCAAGAATCTCATGAATTTTATGTCGATCCCACCAGGGTCGAAACTTCAATATCGTGAACGTTGAAAAAAGTACATGTGACAGGGTAATTAGAATTTGTGGTTGATGAATAGAGAGGGAGGGAATGGCCACCATGGCTACGTAACTTTTTCTCTGTCGTGAGTTTCTATTATGTCTATTGAGAGTCTTAGATGAAAAGCTTATGGATTGTGTGTAGAAATGAAGGGTAATTATTATGGGTAATGATGTTTAGTGAAATTTATTCTCGTTTTTTGTAGGTAGGAATCCAATGATCCGTTGAGCGACGGAATTGGATTTGACCTCGATTTGTGGCAATTTTTTAAATTCATGAGTAGAAGTGTGGGTCGGTCCGATATGACCTAGTCACTTTTTGCCGATCCGCAGCAGGTCAGGCATGTATAAGGATAGGTCGTTATGCAAATTTATTACCATTGGACCANATATGACCTAGTCACTTTTTGCCGATCCGCAGCAGGTCAGGCATGTATAAGGATAGGTCGTTATGCAAATTTATTACCATTGGACCAGTCTTTGCCTCAGATAGCAGTTGCGCGCTGCACGCAGCTACTGCGTGACTAAACAGCTGCTGCGTGGCCCAATCAGCTGCTGCGTGGATCAAAAAGCAGCTGCGCCGCAGCGTGCAGCAGCTGTTTGGTCCGTGCAGCACGCTGCGGCACAGCTGCTGTTTGATTCAAGCAACAGCTGATTGGGCCACGTAGCAGCTGCGCCGCAGCGCGCAGTAACTGTTAGGTCACGCAGCAGCTGCTGTCTGAGGGAAGGACTGACCAATTATCATTAATAACTTCAATTTTATAAATGCAGTGCTCCCTCGATATAGTGACACCTCCTCTAAAATTCGATATAATGATACCCTCTTATTTTCCCGCCAATGCGACCACGCAGGGATGCATCAATAAAGCTATATAAGGATCCTTTCAAATTACACTATATAGTGCTCCCTCAGTATAGTGACACCCCCCCCCCCTGGGGGTGTAACTATATCGAGGGAACACTGTGGTTAGAAAGATGATTCATTGTGAAAAAATTTTCGAAAAACACTCCCTAGGGGTAAAAATTGACGTGGAACCAGGGGGCGAAAAGTTGGTACCACCCCACCACCATCAATTTTTACCCCCCCCCCCCCCCGAGCTTTTTACTTTGGCCCTGGGGTCACGTTAAGTGATCCTCCCCCAAGTTCAGTGGCCTCAAAATTCCATATACAGTTAACTCTCGATTTAGTGACACCCCCAGGAAGGATGTCACTAAATCGAATCGAAGAGAGGCTGTCACTAAATCGAGTTTGACTGTATTTATTCTCTTGCAATGCATCCCTGCGTGGTCGTGCTGGCGGGAAAATTCTCGGGAAGGGTCACTAAATCGAGAGGTGATTGTATAGGGTTATTTTTGGATTTGAAAAATTTTCAAAAAGTAGGTCTCTTTTTTTGCAACATCCTGTATTTTCAGGAACATTTGCCTCACAGTAAAAAAAATTAAGATCCATTTTTAACTAAAAAATATAGGTTCAAAAAATTTCTTAAAATGGCGATTGAAGGGAAATACGAAATTAATGTCTATTCAAAAAATTTTTTAAAGTTTTCTTGGAATAGTATATACCTATTATTTTACTTCGTCGAGACTATTTTTAGCTGCAAATTTCATTGAGATTATTATGTTTAAGAGAGACACTTTCTTGAGAAATCGAACGTGCCAGGCGACAAAGTTGGAAAGTCCGCGCCGGACCCCGATTTATATATTTTTCGAGAGTACTAGACTAGAGAATTAAAAAAAAGTATTTTGGTGTTGGGTCCGACCCAGGGTTGTAGCGGAACAGGTTTAATGGCCGGAACCGGAACGGAATTAGAACCGATAAAATGGCCGGAATTTAACGGAACCGGAACGGAACTACAGCCCTGGTCGATACCAATTGACAAGAATACCTGGGCTGAAATTAAAGGACCAGTCCAGTAATTTACAACCATGTGAAAAAATGATATATTCGGAAAGATCGTGAAAAATGAAGCACTTTTTGTTTTTACGGCATGTTCTCAATCGTTGTAGTTTTCGAGATAATTGTGTTTGAAATTGTTACAAGCTCTTCGTTGTAATACACCAACTTGTTTGAATTGTGTATTACAAAGAAGAGCTTGTAACAAATTCAAAACTTCAAACGCAATTATCTCGAAAACTACAACGATTCAGAACATGCCGTAAAAANAGTTTTCGAGATAATTACGTTTGAATTTGTTACAAGCTCTTCGTTGTAATACACAAACTTGTTTGAATTGTGTATTACAACGAAGAGCTTGTAACAAATTCAAAACTTCAAACGCAATTATCTCGAAAACTACAACGATTCAGAACATGCCGTAAAAACAAAAAATGCTCCATTTTTCATGATCTTTCCGAATATATCATTTTTTCATATGGTTGTAAATTACTAAGATAAAAATAAGATTTCGACCTCCGGGGATCGAACCCTCGACTTTCCAACTAAATTATCTACCACTTACTCCTGCACCATGCGTGAAGTTTTTGCCCATTGACAAGAAATGCTTTATACTATGTGTCTTGTTGCTATTTGAAAGATTTTGCGACGTCACCCAAGCTAAAAGTTTCTGTCCGAGATTTTTCCTTGCTCTTTGAAACACGTTATCTAAACACTCTCAATCCATTTTTCTTCAATCTACTACTCATATATGTATATTCATATAAGGTTCATTGAGTTTGTTGTGTGGCAGGTGAATGAGTGTGATGGTCCGGAATCCTCATAAGCATAACTCACACACAACCACCACCAACAAACACGTTATCCCATGGTTGTCCCCCCTCCATTCCGCATTTGCATGCTCGACTTCGTCTTCGTTGAGTCGTTTTTGCCATCGCTGTTAATCCCGGATGCCGTCAGTGGACTTTTTAATAAGTTCTTCTTTTCTATACCCCTTTAATCGACCAAACACTGGAGGAATGATAGAAGAAAGAAGAAGGACAGACAGATTGCAACTCGGCTAACGAGGAGAAAAGTTTTCTCACGTCCAGGCTCATGAATTCTGTTTCACGATCCTATATATAGTTGGATTATTATTGATTTTGAACTTTATGTAGAAATGTACAAAATTTTCGTATAAGGCATTTCCTGTTATGAGAAAAAAAATTTTATTACCCACGGTCTTAGGTGAAAAGGAGTTAGAATTTCAATCCACTGCTCAAATCTGGTCGACTCCGCGCAAATTTCGCGTCAAAGGTGCAAAAAAAGCATAAGGGGGCATTTTTGAAATTCGCATATTTTTCAATTTTTAGGGGGTAACCCTAATTTTTTAATTTTTACCAAAATTTTTGTTAAAAAATAATATTCCCATGTTCCCCATAGTCGAAACCCTTGAGTAGAAATACTTAGCCAATTTGGAGCCATTTTTGGAATTTGCATATTTTTCAATTTTTAGGGGATAACCCCCTTAATTTTTGGGCTTAGGGTTAGGCTTGGGCTTAGACTAAGCTCAAGTTCAAGCCTAAAAGGCTTGGGTTTAGGCTTAAGCTTAGGGTTAGACTTGGGCTTAGACTTGGGCTTGGGCTTAGGGTTAGACTTGGGCTTAGGGTTAGGCTTGGGTTTAGACTAAGCTCAAGCTCAAGCCTAAAAGGCTTGGGTTTAGGCTTAAGCTTAGGGTTAGACTTGGGCTTAGGCTTGGGCTTAGGCTTAGGGTTAGACTTGGGCTAAGTCGAATATTTTTCTCACAATTGAATTTTTTGCTCAAATTTTAATTTTTTCTCAAAATTGAATTTTTCTCAAAAATCGAATTTTTTTACGCTCTTTAGCCATTACACTAATTCTCATATAACGTTTTAACGTTACTTCCTACATCTTCCCTGCGGCTTTTGCACATGTTGAAATTTGAAGTTTTATTAGCCAATAATAAGGCTGTACTTGATGCCCGACGGGCATGTCTTCTTTTGCTAAAAGAGAAAAAATCGCATAAGATCTCCATCTGTGCTGTGCCATATTATTACGCGGTTGGAGGTAAGAGTAGGCTCTCTTTAGGATAACTAATAGATTTTAACATGGCTTCTTTTTTTGCTTTTTTCGCATTTTTGTGTAGAGTTTTGATACGTCTGAAAAAAGTGAAAAAAAGCTTCGGGTCATTGTTGAGTAAATGGTTGAAATTTTTGTTATATGACAAATTAGGGTAAGCTAATCGAAATTTTGATCAAGTCTCAAACATATTGCACTATTTTATACATGTGACTATAGTCATTTTCCGGTTTAAATTTTTGTGTTTTACACAGTGGTGTCCAACAACGTCGACGTGACGCTTAAATTTTTGAATGAGAGACGTTTGAAACGTCGACATTATCGACGTTTTGAACGTCGGACGTTTTAAACGTCGGAAATGTTGACGTTTGAAACGTCCGACGTTTTAAACGTCAGTATGTCGACGTTTGAGACGTCACGACGTTTCAAACGTCGGCAATATCAACGTTCAAACGTCCGACGTTCGAAACGTCGATATTGCCGACGTTTCGAACGTCAACATTGCCGACATTTGAAACGTCCCGACGTTTCAAACGTCGGCAATATCTACAGGGTGAGGCAAAATAACTGACTCACTTAACGTTTTTCATAAGTTTCAACAAATTTTATTCAAAACACAACAAATAACAACAGAACAATGAGATTTATTCAAAATGGCCACCGTTAGCATCAATGCAGGCTTTCAAACGTTTCGGAAAATCGTCCACGGCCTTGATCAACGTTTCCAATGAAATTTCTCGAAGAATTCGCCGGGCCGACCTTTGTGACACACCCAATTTCTTGGCCAGTTTTCGGCTTGAGTTCGCTTTTGTCGTAGGGTTTCGCTGGATCATTTCTTTAGAGCGCTGTATATTTCTTCGGTTTGTCGCTGTTTTCTTCCGTCCCCTTCCTTTCCGATCTTTGTGACTTCCGGTTTCTTCATAGCGCTTAATATGACGGGTGACTGACGATTGAGAAACATCAAGAAGATGCTTAATTTCTCTGGTAGAATATCCTTTTTCATGCAGTTTAATGATAGCTGGGCGCATTTCTGCCATTTTAACTTAAAATAACCAATATTAAATCAAAAAGGAAAGAAAAAAATTTCGAAAAATTGAAAAACGTTAAGTGAGTCTTATTTTGCCTCACCCTGTACGTTTAAAACGTCCCGACGTTTGTAACGTCGTTCATCTAAACGTCGTTGGACACCCCTGGTTTTACAAGACCATAGTCAAGTGGTTAGGACACTAGACACCCTCAGGAGCGGGTTAGATCCTGCCAAGAACGATTTCTTGTGTTTTACATATAAAAAACCTATGTCTCTGCCCGTCCGTTCGTGCGAGATCTCATGAACGGTAAATAGGATTGACATGCAAACTTTTTAATAATTAGTAGATAGGGTGTAGGTGTTCAGGAAATTTAAAAAAATTGGGGTACCCTCTAAAAAAATTTTCCAAAAAAGGGGTTACCAAAAAATTTTTTTGTAAAAATTAAAAAATTAGGGAGTTACACTTAAAAATTGAAAAATATGTGAATTTCACAGATTGCTCTAAATCGGTTAATTTTTTGCACTTTTTCAAAAATCGAATTTTTTGCTCAAAATTGAATTTTTGCTCAAAATCGAATTTTTTTTCTCAAAAATGTCAAATTCAGATTGTGCCGCTGTCCCTCCTCTACTCGTTAATTGATGCTCCTCCAAGAATTTCTTATATTTTTTCTATGATGAACTCTTAAAAAATTCATATAAGAACCTTTTTCCCTCCTAAAAATAATTATTTCCGTGTTAAAAATTCTTCATTTCCTATCCTACGTAATTTTCTCTCCGAGGACTATTTTCTTCTAAAAAGGGTTTTTTCTCTCTCGTATTTGCTCTTTCATTTAGCACAAGAGCTGAAGAGCTTTAGAAAATGTCTAAGTGGGTAAAATTTTCCGTAACCAAGAAATTTGAGCTATACCTATAATTTAAGGCGCTTATTAAATGCCTCTTCAATGCTTACGACCATATTTTTCAGTCCATTTCCGTGATCTATTCAACGTTTTGGATTTTCTAGAATTTCTTTGTGCTATCTCACTAATTGAAAAATTTTTGGGAAAAAATTTATTTCTAATTTTCATAATTTTTTCTAACATTTGGAAGACTGCAAAAATGTTTTTTCCAATGTTGAAAATTTTTTTCAATTTTTCAATAAAAACGACACTTTTTTACTAAAAATTGTAAAAATAGTTTTTGCCAAATATGCGATTTTTCGTGGCAAAAAGCCATTTGTTGCTCAAAGCGCCTAGAGCATTTTTGAAATTCGCATATTTTTCAATTTTTAGGGGGTAACCCCTAATTTTTAGGCTTAGGATTAGGTTTAAGATTAGGCTTAGGCTTGGGCTTAGGGCTTAAATAACTTTTCACCATATTTTTATATCCATTTTCGTGATCTTTTAACGTTTTATTAACGTTTTGGATTTTATAGAATGTCTTTGTGCTAATCTCTCTAGTTGAAAAATTTTCGAAAAAAAAATATTTCTAATTTTTCGTAATTCTTTCTAACATTTGGAAGATTGCAAAAATTTTCTATCCTACAAACTGGCTGAAGAAATTTTGGAAGAAGAGCCAGGTCAGAACCAAGATTCTGGCGGTCTTTCTGGCAGATGCCGATGAGAACTATCGGCCATAAAAGTGGGTTTTTCATTTTTCTTTTTATAGCCAATTTTTTTGGAAATTTTTTTAACTTTTTAATTTTCTTGCAACTTTATTTATGTCACCTTTTTACAATATAGGATGTGTGGTTTATACTATTGATTAGGATGTATGCGTACCTGACCCTGATTTAGGGAAATGAGTGTTTTATATTGAAGCGAAAATCGAAAATTTTTCGAATTTCTCTCTAAATCATATTTCTGGGGGCAATTTCATGCGGGAAATCGATTGCGCGTACTCTCGAATCTTGAAAATGCTTCCTTGACCCTGATTCAGGGAAATAAGAGTGTGTATTGAAGCGAAAATCGAACATGTACTAATTTCTCTGAATCAGGATCAGGGAAGCGTTTTCAAGCTTCGGGAATGCGCGCAATCAATTCCTCGCATAGAAAAATTCACTATATAATTATTGTGGTGTAATTAAAAAACTTGGAAAAGTCATGAAAAAAGTGCCATTTTTTGGGCACCCTTCCCCTTGGTCCCCTAATTTTTCAATTTTTAATGAATTTTATGCGGGGAATCGATTGCGCGCATTCCCGAAGCATGAAGTCGCTTCCTTGACCCTGATTCAGGGAATCTATCGGTGTATTGACGCGAAAATCAAAAAAAATTTTATTTCCGCCCTGAAAGCATCTATCTGGGGGTATAATTTTATGCGGAGAATCGATCGCGCACATTTTCTAAGCATGAAAAAATTATCTTGACTTCAGAGAATGGAATTGGTGTATTGGCGCGAAAATCGAAAAATTTTCTTTTTTCGCCCGTACACCAACTCCATTCCCTGAATCAGGGTAAAGGAAGCGTTTTCATGCTTAGAAAATGTACGCAAACGATTCGCCGCATAAAATTACTCCTAGATGGATACCAGGCGAAAATAGAAATTTTTTTCGATTTTCGCGTCAATACACCAACTCCATTTCCTGAATCAGGGTTAAGAAAGCGTTTTCATGCTTTGGGAATGCGTGCAATTGATTCCTCGCATAAATTACCCCTATATGGGTCATTTTTTAGTAAAAAATTTTTCGGTCCTAAAAAAAATTTTTCGTACCCAAAAATGCACTTTTTTATACTTACCCTATATATTCTACTAAAATCGATTTTTGAATAAAAACTTGAAATTCATTCATTAGACTCATTTTCAGTTTACGCTGAAACATGCTACGTTTAATTTTTCTCATACTTACAAGCCGGAAAATTATTACTTCGTTCGTAGTTTTCCGTTTTCCGACACACGTCTTGCATGTCCCCTCCGTGTCTATCCCAAAGGTAACGCTAAAATAGTTTGTTGGCAAAAGAAAAATAAAAGCTCTTAATTATCTTAGGAGCGAAAATACACATAATTCTTGGCTGATTCAGGAAGACGCTTTGACACCATTTGGTTCTCTGGTTGGCGGTGGAAAAAAAACGTGCATTCGCGCATACTCACACACTATAAGGATTTTTCCAGTAGTCCATAAGCTTACGTGTTGTGCCTCACTTTCGATCCGTGCTCATANACGTGCATTCGCGCATACTCACACACTATAAGGATTTTTCCAGTAGTCCATAAGCTTACGTGTTGTGCCTCACTTTCGATCCGTGCTCATATCTTATACACTATCGACCGACTGCAACTACTTTTATGCTTAATTATTCATTGTGTGTAAGGAGCTCCTGCTCCTTCGTTAATTTGCATTTCTGCGAATCTTTAAGCTTTTTTATGTGTAACATCGAGGGGCAGGATTCTGCTGATGAGAAGCAGTTAGAGAGGTGCTCGTCTTGTAGGACTCTAATTGTTGTCGGTCGTGATTGATGGGAATTTTTAGTTGTATTGATTTTAAACATGGGAAAAACTTTTAAAAAGATGCTCAACGTTACTTTTCAGAGTAACGTTGAGCATCTTTTTGAGGAGGGCACGGCGGTTTTTATGGTAAAATTGGAGGAAGTTCGAAATTTAAAAACGAGTTATGCCATTCGACTCAGCTCAACGAGACGAGTGAAATGAGAAATTATTATACAAAGACGCTAACGTTTCACACGGCCGAGTGGTTAGTGTGCCAAGATTTGCACTTATAAGTTCGAATTCCGCGTCAAGTTGTCTATCAATTCAAGAAAAAGAAGACCGTTGCAACAAATGGAGTAGGGCACGGCATTTTTTATATTGTATAAACACGCTAAGAAATCACATAGCCGAGTGATTAGTGTGACAGGATTTCACTTATAGGTCGAGGGTTCGAATCCCACCCCGAAATTAAAGTTTTCCGATTTTTATGAAATTTTTTGCATATGCCTATTTTTGGTTGTAGATCATTTTCCTGTTAATATTTTTTCATATATTTTTTCGGTTTGATATGTATGGTGCTGGTTCAATCCCGCCGGCGACCACAAGTTTTTAATTTGTTATGAAAAAATAATATTACCATCGTATTCTTCGCATAAAAATACCCATATGCAAAATTTACATCAATTTTGAATAATGCAAAAAGAAATTGCTCCAAGCGAGATCGAACCTTCTCCTTCAGTGCGGATTGTGGCATCTTAACCACTTGACTATGCATGAATTTTTTGTGATGAAGATTTTCTAATATTAGAAATTTTGAGTCGAAAAAAGAAGCGATCTGCCGATCGGTGACTTGAAAACGTCGTATATTTTCGAGGCTTCGAACCAGCGATCTATAAGTGTAATCCTTGCACACTAACCACTTGGCCATGTAATTCCTTAGCGTGTTGGGGACAATATATACTTCATTTCACTCGACTCGTTGAGTTGAGTCGAATGTCAGTACTCGTTTTTAACTTGCGAATTTCCTTCAATTTTTGCACACAAAAACCCCACTTGGAAAAAATTAAAAATTATTTATTCGGAAAATTCATGAAAGATGGAGCATTTTTTGTTTTTACGGCATGTTCTCAATCGTTGTAGTTTTCGAGATAATTGCGTTTGAAAATTT
This sequence comes from Acrobeloides nanus, assembly GCA_900406225.1. Lineage (NCBI taxonomy): Eukaryota > Metazoa > Nematoda > Chromadorea > Rhabditida > Cephalobidae > Acrobeloides > Acrobeloides nanus. The sequence continues at coordinate 9,188 of OZJO01022020.1, read as the reverse complement.
GAATTGTGTACAAGCTCTTCGTTGTAATACACAAACTTTTTTGAATTTTTACGCAGAAAAATCGATTTTTTGCAATTTTCATAACATGGACATTGTAGCAATTTTTATAACTCGACAAGACGAATAAAATTACGTCAAAATTATCCAATTTGAAAATTGTTTTGCGTTATTAAAACGAAAACCTGATTCATGTTTTCGTTTCAATAACTCAAAACAATTTTCAAATTGGATAATTTTGGTGTCATTTTGTTCGTCTTGTGTTAGCTATAAAACAATTATAGCTACAATGTTCATGTTATGAGCATTGAAAAAATCGATTTTTCCACAAAAACATTTGTGTATTACAACGAAAACATGAACACAATTTCAATTATCTCGAAAACTACAACGATTCAGAACATGTCATAAAAACAAAAAATGCTCCATGTTTCATGAATTTTCTGAGTATATAATCTCTGTGTAAAAGCTTGATTTCTCAACAAAAAAATTTTTGAATGTAATTTTTAGATTTTGTGATTTTTTAAAATTTTTCTCTATTTTTTTTTATTTTCTTCTTGTTCATTTCAAAAACGAATAATCGCCTACTCTGGAGTTCAACTATTTCAACTGGAGAACTAGACGATTGCGAAGGCCTATTAGTAAGTTTAAAGTTATTGCAAATGGTATACACATAGCCTAGTGGATATCATCACAAACTTCGAGTTTTATACCCAGGTTCAATCCCGCTCGGAGTCAAATCTTTTTGCATCGTCCAAAATTTATGAAAATTTTTGCCTAGGTGTAATTTTATGCGGAAAATACGATGGTGATATTATTTTTTCATGAAAATTTTTGTAAAAAATAGAAAAACCAATTTTTTTGAAAAACATCAAGATTAAGTAAAAATAGGTAAAAAATTGATTTTTCTATTTTTTAGAAAAAAATATATTGAAAAAATAATATCATCATCGTGTTTTTCGCATAAAATTACCCCTAGGCAAAATTTTTTATAAATTTTGGACGATGCAAAAAGATTTGGCTCCGAGCGGGGATTGAACCCAGGTCTTCAAACTCGAAGTCTGTAATGCTATCCACTAGACTATGCGGCGCTTTTCTGAGCTTCTTCATGAAACTGACTTTGTAGTTCATTTGACTGCAGACATTCAGTGTTTCTTTTTTATCATTTGTTTACAGGGTGCAACCGGAATTTGGGGAATTTTTGACGAATTTTTCATTTTTTAACAAATTTGTTAATTTTTGACGAATTTTTTGTAAACTTAAAAATCAATTTTTTGTGACATCATTCCACTTTTATTTGTTTATCAAAAAAATTAACTTTTTTATGCCGCCTCTTCTTCTCTTTGCTCATTTGGCTTCTATCCATTCAATAATTTTTTCCACANAACTTTTTTATGCCGCCTCTTCTTCTCTTTGCTCATTTGGCTTCTATCCATTCAATAATTTTTTCCACACTTCTAAAAATAGCCACACTTTTTGCCAATATTAAAATGAGTTTCTCCGAACACTGTCTCAAGAATCGAGATGAGAGAGAGAGACGAAAAAAGTTTGAAGTCCACGTCAAACACTTCTAATTTGAATACACAGGATGTCGTGACACTTGCTTAACACACAACACCCCAACCATGCAATTAGAGCTCCATTTTAGAAACCGATAGATATATAGAAGAAGGAAAAAGTGTCAAGAAAAATAAAGCGTTTCAAAAATAAAGGAAGAATGAGAAAAATCGATAAACTCTGCTTCATGTTGAAGTTACACAAATTTAGGTGCGCATGGCCAAATGGCTAGGACGCTGGCCATTCATATTATTGGCGCGGGTTCGATCCCACCAGGGTCGAAATTTTTATTTTAGCGTTTCATAAAAAGATGTAAAAGCAAACCCCCTTAATACGGGAATACCCCTTCAAATTTCCGATATACTCTGTTATTATAAGCTATTTTGAGCAGCATTCAAAAAAAAATTTTGAAAAAAAAGTTGTTAAAAAAATTAATGTTAAATTATAAGCAAAATTAAAAATTCGATTGTTTATCGTGAACTTGGCTCAGTGGTAGTGCTTCAAGATTCGAGTCTAAGGGTCTCGGGTTCGAATCCCACCTGAGTCGATTTGATTTTGCCTGCGAAAATAGCTAGTATATTCTATGGTTATAAAACTTTTTTTCAAAAAAATTTTTTTGAATGTTGCGGTTTGAGGGCAGGCTAGGGCTGACCTGGCCTAAGCCAGGCTTGGACCATACCCTGCACATCTCTAGTTGGAGCCCAATGGTCAATGTTTAGAGCGTCGATCTTATCCGAAGGTTCGATTCTTCCAAGTCAAATTTCAAAAATTGTTGAATTTTTTGAAACTTTTGCCCCGTTGGGATCGAACCTGCATCTATAAGATGAAAGACCGACGTCCTATCCACTTGACTATTGAGAACGAAACTCAAGAGTATACTTTTTTCGACCAAGAATGACCTTCAAATTGAAGAATCATACTTTTGTTTGATGATTTTTTATGCACATTTTTTGCAATTTTTCGTAGAATTGATTATAATTTGTTTGCCGCTCAATTCGTAAATAATTTATTGTGCCATTTATTAAGCTTCGGACAGGGATCCGATCAAAAATTGGACAAAAAATTGTTTGAGTATTAGTTTGCCTGATTGTGGCCATATGTTTGTTCAAATAATGGAATCGAATGAATTTTCTGAAATTTTATTCTATTTAAAAATTTTCTCATCTGTTATTTTAAAACAAACTTGAATTGATGTTGTGGGTTTTGCCTATGGCCGAGTGGCTAACGCGAAAAAGTGAGTAGAAAGAGTGTCATATAGTCCATTTCCGCACCAGATTCAAAATTTATGCATAAAGTTCGTTCCCGCTACCAATGGGAAAAAGTCCAGAGGCGATGGCCAAGTGGTCCAAGGCGCCGCCCGTCCGATCTGGCAAGTTAAGCAACGTTGAGCCCGCAGGTTCAATCCCACTAGGGTAAAATTTTGATTTTCAAAAAAATTTTTTTCAAAGATCGCATGAAAATATCTCTTATAAGTGATTTTTGAAACAAATTTTTGGGGCTCTTCCTCCTGGGGAGACGCAATCAACAGGATTCCAAAAACGGATACTTTTTGAAGTAATTGTATGGAAAAATATCCTCTAAAGGCTTAGGCTTGAGCTTAGGCGTAACCTTAGGCTTAGGCCTAGGCTTGGGGTTAGGCTTAAGACTAAGCCTAAGCCTAGGCTTAGGCTTAAGCTTAGGTTTAGGCTTAATCTTAGGCTTAGGCCTAAGCTTAAGCCTAAGCCTAAGCCTAGGCTTAGGCTTAAGCTTAGTCGTAACCTTAGGCTTAGGCTTATGCTTATGCTTAAGCCTAAGCCTAAGCCTAGGCTTAAATTTTCACCAAAAAACGCAAAAGTACAGTTTTCTTGGCTCACCCTGTACACATTGACGTGGGAAAATGAGAGTCGCCAATTTTCATACCTTATTTTTCTCCCTTGATTCAAAAGGTATAATTTTTCCGATATATAGAGAGAATCTCTTGCCTTTTTCTTCATGTACATAAACGATTAGTCTCACAGCATTTAAGAAAATCGGCCTTGTAAAAAGCCATTTTCGAGTTAACTTTTACTTAAGTCAGGCGCGAAGTCGACCCCGCCTTCGTGGGTTCTTGGGTGATCATTATAATTGAATAAGAAAGTGTGAAGAATAAAAGATCCCCACTTAAATGGATCCCCACCAAAGATGGCAGTAATCTCGAACTTAATGACGGATTGAGCCTCGAGTTAGGGTTAAGCACGGGAATACTCTTTCAAAATTCCGGTTTATATTTTGACCATGCTGAACAACTTAAAAATTTTTTCAAATAAGTACAAAAGAAAAAATTCATGTTAAATTATGAGCAAAATTAAAAATCCGCGTTTTATCATGAGCTTGGCTCAGTGGTAGCGCTCCCGACTTTGATTCCAATAGTACAGGGTTCGAATCCCACCCATGTCGAATTGATTTTGAGGCTGGTTTATTTGGTCATAGCACAAAACACTTTTTTTCAAAAAAAGTGCTATGATTGCCAAATAAACTAGCTTCAAAATCAATTCGACGTAGGTGGGATTCGAACCCTGTACTATAGAACTCGAAGTCGGGAGCACTACCACTGAGCCAAGCTTATGATAAAACGTGGATTTTTAATTTTGCTTATAATTTAACATGAATTTTTTCTTTTGCACTTTTTTGAAAAAATTTTTTGTGAAAGTTGTTAAGCATGGTCCAAAACACTCAAATAAACCGGAGTTTTGAAAAAGTATTCCCGTGTTAAAGGACTAGTTCCGTTTTGAGGGGCAATTTTTATGCTTTATGATTTTTGTGCATGAGATTAGTTTAGGATATACCTAGGAAAGAGTGGTCCAAAAAACTTTTAAAATTTTTTAAGTTTTTTAAAAATTTTCACCCAAAATAACCTTATACAGTCAAACCTCCGTTTTATGACATAACGACCACAAAGAGATGTCGAGAAAATTTGGCATATAAAGAAGTCAACTTGCTATATATACCAAATTTTTCTGCCGGCATCCCTGCGTGGTCGTTGTCATTAACGGAGATGTCGTCAAACGGAGGCTTGACTGAATGAACATTTGCCTAACGCCACATTTTTTTACAAAAAAAGTGAGTTTGTGAGTATAGGATAGGGTAGATTAGGCTATAACGTTTTACATGGCTGTCTTTACGAAAATTGTCGACTACTTGACGAAGTGGAGAAGGAAGCCGCCCGTCCAATCTGGCAAGTTAAGCAACGTTGGGCCCGCAGGTTCGATTCCAAAATTTTGATCTACAAAAAACTTTCCTTACACAGAATGGAGCAAAAATTTTTTGCTCTATTTTTTTAAGAAAAGTTTTTTGTAGATCAAAATTCTGGAATCGAACCTGCGGGTTCAACGTTGCTTAACTTGCCAGATCGGACGGACAGCTTCCTTATCCGCTTCAAGTAGCCGAAATTTTTCGTAAAGAAACGTTATATGTTAGACTATATAGCCTAACTCTGGCTCAACAGTTCAAAATTTTGCACAATGATTTTTGTTCAATTTTCAAAAGTTTAGTGTCAAAATTCCTATTTTTCTTCTATGCCATAAAATCTTTCTGGGCCTGGTCAAGTGGACCACCCAGAAAAGTTGTTGAAAGAAAAATTTCGCCGAAGTAATGCGCCGGAATTTTTGGTTCGGAGGAACTCGACCAACTTATACGAATAATCTATTGAACCCAAGAGCACCGTTTCCTGCTTCGTCGAGTTATTTGAGTGGACGATATAGTAATGTTTTTGATTTGAAAAGTTTTTGCCCATTTTAGACCAGTCCACTCGGAAAAAAACAAGTTATATATTCGTAAAGTTCATGAAAAATGGAGCGTTTTTTGTTTTTACGACAACCTCGAAATCGTTATAGTTTTTGAGATAATTACGTTTGAAATGTTGAATTTGTTACAAGCTCTTCGTTGTAATACACAAACTTTTTTGAATTTTTTGCGGAAAATCAATTTTTGCATCAATCTTTTAAATTTTCATAAAATGAACATTGTAGCTATAATTGTTTATAGCTAAATGAGACGAACAAAATGACACAAAAATTATCCAGTTTGAAAATTGTTTTGGGTTATTGAAACGAAAACATGAATCAGAATTTTCGTTTCAATAACTCAAAACAATTTTTAAATTGGATAATTTTGGTGTCATTTTGTTCGCTTCATTTAGCTATAACAAATTGCTATAATGTTCATTTTATGAAAGATGAAAAAATCGATTTTTCCGCAAAAAATTCAAAAAAGTTTGTGTATTACAACGAAAACATGAACGCAAATTCAACATTCCAAACGCAATTATCTCGAAAACTACAACAATTTAGAGGTTGTCGTAAAAACAAAAAAATGCTCCATTTTTCATGAACTTTCTGAATATATAATTTTTTCATAGTATTTTTTGCCAAGTGGATTGGTCCTTTAAGTAGATTCTTGTATTTTTATCTTTTTTTGTATTTTCTATTCTTTGCCTCTAACAATCGATTTTTTGCACCCCATATGTTCTCATTGAATTTTCATTGGGAACATGTGCCTTAGAAGCTATGCCCCACAATTTGTTTTATTACACTACAATAAGCATGTTTATATATTAATCCTTAGAAGATATAAGTGTTTTCAAAGGAAAAAATTATAAGGTTCTCCGAGAACTTGTTTCCAAGCCAGCAATTCTGATTTCAAAAATCAAATTTTAGCAGCAAAATCAGCAAAAGGAGGTCGAGCGCTAAGGGTGAATGCTAGTCTCGAAACGCAAGTTGAGGCGTTAGCAGAGGCGCTATCAGAGGCACTAGTAGAGGCGCTATCAAAGGCGTTAGCAGAGACTCTAGTAGAGGCGCTAGTAGAGGCGCTAGAAAAAATTTTCTGCGCCATGTGTCACTGGTTCAATCCCCGTCGGAGTCGAATTGCTTTTGCATCATTTGTGGTAATAATTTTAAGGGGTTTCTCTTACAACTTTTTATGATTCGCTAAAATAAAAATTTCGACTCTGTTGGGATCCGAATCAGCGCTTAATAACATGAAGTCCAGCGTCCTAGCCATTAGGCCATGCGCGCGTTCTTTGTAAAAATGTTTAATTTGAAGCTAAAAAATGACCACAGGCTGATTTTTCTTTTTTTTGGCAGAAACGGACTTTATACTGCTTCTGTTTTTATATACATGATGAGCATACTGTACTTTTGCGTTTTTATGGTGAAAAATGTTCAAAAAAATTTTTTTCAAAAATCACCTATAAGGGGTATTTTCATGCGATTTTTGAAAAAATTTTTTGAAAAATTTTCGCCAAAAAACGCCACAGTACGATTTTCTGGTTCATCCTGTACTACCACTTGACCAATGGACTCCACTTGTTCCTTCCACTTTTCGTTCATTATCCTCCAATTCTCTCTTCCTCCTTTTGTCCAATTATACCCTCTTGACCATGCTCATAAACACTTAATGCTATTGTTTATGTCTAATTAACTCAATTAGTAGTATGAAAGTGTGAAGGCGAACAAATATGAGTAATTGTATGCACTTGTTGACTAATTTTGATTTTTGGGTTGTGATATACGCTTGCATGAAAGAGTATAATGAAAATGAGAAAATGTCAATTTTTAGTGTAAAAATTGAAAAAAATGGACATTTAAAAAAATTCAAAATCGGAAAAAATATATAAGAGGGAAATATATTTATTTTTGCATTGGAACTATTTAGGCTTAAGATTCTTAGCCTTAGGCTTGGGCTTAAGCTTGGGCTTAGGCTTAGGCTTACGCTTGGGCTTAGGCTTACGCTTGGGCTTAAGCTTGGGCTTACGCTTAGACTTGGGCTTAGGCTTGGGCTTAGGCTTACGCTTGAGCTTACGCTTAGGCTTGGGCTTAAGCTTAGGCTTAGACTTGGGCTTAGTTTGGGTTTGCCCCCTTGGCTACCCCGCTAGTTGAAACAGTCTATCTCACATGTGTCAAATTTGTTCGCAATGAAAAACTGCTCAGCTCTCACCTTTTGATACAACCCAATATTTTATTTACTCAGCCATCATACAATTTGACACACTTGCAAAAACTTGAGTCACTTCTATTAACTTAGTATAAATCTTACTCATTTAATCAATTGCTTTGAACTTCTTCCTATTATCTGATGCAAGAAAAATCTCAGGAGAGCTAATTTTACTCGACTAATTTTACTTTTCTATATTTTTTCATTAATAAATTTTTCGTAAAATAGTATGGATGACGACGATGACGATGATAGCCGCCGCAGAGGTACGCAATTAGGAGGGACTAGACAGAGATTTTTATTGTATGAATGCAAATTTTCTGTCAAAAATCAATGTTGCTTGGCTAATAGCCATCTTTTTCATTCTTGATAAATTCTTTTGCCTAAAAATTTCCATTGCTAGCGATTCACAAGTTCATAAAAAGTGACCATCCTTGTCAGCAGAAGAAATATGCGAATTTTGAGCATCTCATATTGTACATGTTGCCCCTTGATTTTCAGGGTTTTCGTGTTAATAACAAAAATTTTGAAATGAAAAAATTTTCTACTACTTTTTTCAATTTTTATCAACAAAAAAATTCTTTTTTCCAAGCATTTTCATAATGACCATGGTGACAAATTTGGACTCCACTTGTTGGAAAAAACGTTCCCATTGTGCAACCCTGGTCCCCTTATATTGGACATGTTACCCCTGATTTTCAGGATTTTCGTGTTAATAACAAAAATTTTGAAATGAAAAAAATTTCTACCACTTTTTTCAATTTTTATCAACAAAAAAATTCTTTTTTTTCAAACAATTTTCCTTAGTAGCCTTGCAGCAATGGAAATGCCACATCTCCAATTTCGAATCTAATTATAAAAGACAAATAAATATAAGAGTTGGAAATTTTCAACGACGGTGTCAAGAACAGATCAATTACGGAACTCAATAAAAGTGCCATTTTTGAAGTGGACCGAGTAAAGTAGTTCCCCGATCGATAAAGACATTTTTTGAGACGTTTTCTTTTTTTTAATTTTATACTTGGAAATTTTTCCTCAAAAAAAGAAAAAAAAAACAAGTATCAAAAAATAGTACAGGGTGAGTAAAAAAAGTGCATTTTTGTGGCTCGAAAAAATTTTTTGGAACCGGAAATTTTTTTACTAAAAATGACTCATATAGGGGTAATTTTATGCGGGGAATCGATTGCGCGCATTCCCGAAGCATGAAAACGCTTCCTTGACCCTGATTCAGGGAATAGATTCGGTGTATTGACGCGAAAATCGAAAAAATTCTATTTTCGCCCTGAAAGCAACCATCTAGAGGGTAATTTTATGCGGGGATCGATTGTATACATTTTCTAGCATGAAAAAATTATCTTGACCCTGATTCAAGGAATGAATTCGGTGTATTGACACGAAAATCGAAAAATTTCTTTTTTCGCCTCTACACCAACTTCATTTTTTTGATATTTTCAATTTTTGGCGATTTTTTCAATTTTGACGATTTTTTCGATTTTTCAATTTTTGACGATTTTTTATATTTTTCAATTTTCATAAAATGAACATTGTAGCTATAATTTTTTATAGCTAAATGAGAAGAACAAAATGACACCAAAATTATCCAATTTGAACAATGTTTTGGGTTATTGAAACGAAAACATGAATCAGAATTTTCGTTTCAATAACCCAAAACAATTTTCAAATTG
>OZJO01022017.1:0-15668 GCA_900406225.1 Acrobeloides nanus | reverse complement strand
AAATTTCGAGAGGATAAATAGATCTTGATCAAAATAAAATCTTAACTAACAAATATCAAATAGAAAATTACTTTTTTCTAACTTCGTATTCTACTATATAGGGTGTCTAAAAAATGGGACTTTGATTTTTGATCGATTTTTTCAAAAAATTTCAATTTTCACCAAAATTGCCGATATATATAGAAGTTTTTTCTTTGCAGAATTGATTGCACGCATTGCCTAACCATGAAACTTTTCCTTTGCCCTGAATTAGCCTATTATCGCTTCAATACACACACCTCTTCCTTGAATCAGGGTCAGGGCTGCATTATAACAAAGTGAGAACAGACTCAAAAAGTATGTTCCCAAATGTCTGCAGTAGGATCAAATTTCGGGAGGGGTGCGAGAGTTGAATCTAATTTTAAGCCCAGAAATTTTTTGTATCTGGCAAAACATAAAGGGGGAGGGGAACATTAATAAAAATTTTTCAAATTTCGGGGGTGCGGCCGCCCCCTTACACCCCCTGGATACGCTACTGAATGTTTGATAGCATAATTATTTTTTAAATGACACAAAGATGCTTTTCGAGAAGGGAACTTCACTTGAGTAACATAAGTTTTTCAAATAAAAATATATCTTTAAAAAACTCAAAGTTCCTATTCCGCATCCCTGCGTGGTTGTATTATATGGGAAATTTTGAGGTTTTTTGAAGATAGATTTTTATTTAGCTGAAAAACTTATGTTACTCTAGTGAAGTTCTCTTACTGAAAAGCATTTTTGCGTCATCGAAAAAATAATTTTGATGCCAGCCTTTCGGGGACATACTTTTTAATCCTGTTTCCTTCCCTCTTCCCACTTTGTTCCGACACAGCCCTGATCGGGGTCACGAAGCGTTTTTAAGGTTCGGAAATACGCGCAATCGATTTCTAGCATGGAAAAATCCTATATACAGGGTGTATCGAAAAAACCGGAATTTGGGCGCTTTTTTCATTTCCCGGTACATACATAAGCAAGGGGGGGGGGTACAGTACCCCATCCCCTAATTCGTCGTATCGGGGGAAAACTTAATGGACCAATTCGTATTTTGGAGCCCAGTACCCCCCCCTGCTTGCCCATGTATGTCTCGGTACATTAAAAAAACACAAACCTACCCAACTCAAGCATTATACTGAAAATATTGGTTAAAAATCTAACTTGTTTTTGAAACAATTTATATATCATTTTCAATGAAATTAATAATATAAATATAATAAAAATGATAAAAGCACATTGATAAGATCCCATAAAATCAGGCTGTAAAAAAGACTCCAGGAATTTACAGTTTACTAATGGCTTTTACGACCAAGCCTTGGTGATAAAAATTTTTGAGTCTACATGTTAATGAAGAGTGAAAAAAGTATACTTATACAGGGTGGCCCAATAGATACTTTACGTCAGATTTTTATCGATATTTTAGCTACCCGAAAAGATTTTTCGATGCGATTTTTTTTAAAGTTAGGTAGGCTAAACGTGCATCAAACGAGGTAACTTTCGCCAACAAACAAAAGTTCCTAATATTTTATTTTTGCGTTACAATATTTTATTTGAGGAAAAAATACCCTTAGCAGTCGAATTTTTCAAAAATTCATTCGGATTCTGAAAGAGCATGTTTATCTACAAAAAATCATGAAAAAATGATTTATACTTTCATATGTAAAAAACATGTGAAATAATAAGAAAATTCTAAAATTTCATTAAATGGCTAAAATGGCTCAGTAGTAGTGGTCTCGGCTTCGATTCCAAAGATAGTGGGATCGAATCCCACTACCTTTGGAATCGAAGCCGAGACCACTACTGGAGGAAGAAGTTAACTGCTAAAAATGTCCTCTAGCAGTTAACTTCAAAACTCTCTAATTCGAAAAATCTACATCCTTTTTTGTAGGCAAGTAAAATCGGTTATGCTCTTTCAGAATCCGAACGAATTTTTGAAAAATTCGACTTTTAAGGGTGTTTTTTCCTAAAACAAAATATTGTAACGTAAAAATAAAGTATTAGAAACTTTTATTTTATGGCGAAAGTCACCTTGTTTGATGCACATTTAGCCTACCTAACTTGATGTAAAGTACTTATTGGGCCACCCTGTACCTTGTCAAGATTTATTTTTACTACTCAATCATAGAATCTTTGTCCAGCTTACGGCCAGCCAAAACATAAGGGAGCCCTTGTGTTTTTTCGGGTCTTATGCCCTCTAGGGGGGGGGAGGGACCGGTATGCCTCCTTACATCACTGGCCCAGTATACAACCAAAAGAATCTCCTCTAAATTTTTTTCATTTTTAGCTATTTTGAAAGAGATAGAAATGGTATAGGCACAAGGATGCGGTAGTCTTAAATTAAACTAAAATCAGCCGCCAAAAAAGATGCTATAAATTAGGCTGTTCGGGCAATAACGTCGATTAAAGAAGGCAATATTTCAGCCTCAAAACATGGAACCGGATGCTCAAATTGAGTTAATGTGGTTTCGAAAAACGAAAGGATTTGCCATATCGGAATTTGGCCGGAAAATATAATTTGATTGCCGACATGCGAGATGTAATGAAAACAAGGAGAAAAATTGTTCTTGTTAAAAAGAGGAAAATCTTAATTTTGTTGAGTAAAACTAGCACATAAATGTATAAAGAAAGCAACAAATTTGTCTAGGTTTTATTTTATCTTGCTTTTATTTTTAATCAAACCCACTTGGATAATGTTGTGGCGCCTGGCATTCGATTCTGGCTCCCCCGCCTTTTAAATTTAGTGGATACACATCTAATCTTGAAATTCTGAATGCATCTATGTAAGCAGGTCTTATCACGGTGGAAGGGCTTCTTACGATGCCTAAAAGTAAAAATTATAAAATTCTAGTTTCTGTGTCAGTCCATAAAGCGAGATCTCAAAGAAGCCGACCATACTTTGGACTTCCCTTTAAAGGACCAGTCCAGTAAGTTACAATCATATGAAAAAATGATATATTCGGAAAGATCATGAAAAATGGAGTATTTTTTGTTTTTACGGCATGTTCTGAATCGTTGTAGTTGTCGAGATAATTGCGTTTGAAATTTGAATTTGTGTCAAGCTCTTCGTTGTAATACACAAACTTTTTTAAATTGTGTATTACAACGAAGAGCTTGTAACAAATTCAAATTTCAAACGCAATTATCTCGAAAACTACAACGATTTAGAATATGCCGTAAAAACAAAAAATGCTTCGTTTTTCATGATCTTTCCGAATATATCAATTTTTTCATATGGTTGTAAATTACTGGACTGGTCCTTTAAGTTCACCTAGGCAAAACTCGCTAGTTTAGGCTTGAAAAAAAACAAATTTAAATACCAAGAATATTTGTAGCTGTACAATGATAGGAAGCCACTTCATGGAGGATATTTTTCACTGGAATAAGCAACGATCCACCAGAAATAACAAATGAGGTATTTGATTTATCAACATTTACCTAAAAGTAAACTTGGAGCTACTACACAATAGAAGGGGGGGGGGGCCACCCACGTAAAAAATTTTCTGGAAATGACCCCTCTAGGGTAAAACATGCGAGGAATCTGAATTTGACATTTTTGAAGCGAAAAAAGCTTCCTTGATTCAGGGAAGGCCTGTGTATTGAAGCGAAAAGTTTTTTATTAGGTTTATTTTTATGCAAGAAATCAATTTCGTGCATCGAAGACCCTTGAAAACTCCTCCCAGTCCATGAAATATACGATTTTCGTATTTTTTGCAGTTATCTTTGGTAGGAATTCCTACTTGAAAATAAGAAAAGATATTTCATGTTCTGGAAGGCGTTGTCAAGGTTTTTCGATGTGCGCAATCGATTTCTCGCATAAAAATAGCCCTAAGGAGTCATTTTGGAGGAAAAATTTTCGCCAAAAAATCTCCAAATGGCGGTTTTTTTGGAACACCCTGTATAACCTTACTTCTTCAATACCACTTTTGAACCATTTTATTATTGGAGTTGGATTTCCAATAGCTTTACAAGGCAAAGTCACAAAATACCCGTCTGGATGGCTTGAATAGTGATAAGAAATACCCGGTTGTTCAACAATTTTTGGCGCACCTAAATTATTTAAACTTAAATATATTTTTTTAAAATTTACCTCTTGGCAATAGAGCTTGTTCATAAAGGAGGGCACGTTTTTTAAGCGGTAATAATGCACAAATGAACGGATATGCTGCGGTTTCTGTTACGGTTACACTAAAATTGCAATTGAAAAAAAAGTTATCTGCCAAAAAAATAATTTACATTTTAAAATTTCTATTTGTTTTTCTCTGTTGTATAGCTAGAACTTTGTTGTCGTCATCAAATTTCGTGGTTTTCCATAAGTCAAAAGAAAGTTGAGGGTCGTTCCTTATGGCTTCTATACCACCGACTAACCATGTGATTTCTGTTATGCCAGAATTTATTGCATCCTAAAAATTCGAGAAACGATATGCAACAATTATACCAAAGCTTACATTCAAAATTTCACTCAAGTCTTCTAACAATGTCTTATCTTCTTGTTGATTCTTTATAACATTTACTAACTCGCCTCCAATTTTTGTACAATCTTGGCTAGCATCCTCAGATCTTGTTGGTCTGAGCATTAACTGAATACAAAGATCTCCAGCGGATTCCCATCCCATTGGACATGTTGATGGGTCTAAAATTTTTTTATGTAAAATTTTTGGTACTACTTTGGAATAGCTGCCCCAAGTGGCAGAGTAACGGAAAAACTTTTTAAAATTTTTTCCAAAAAAACCCTATAGGGGTATTTTTATGCGGAGAAACGATTGAGAGCATTCCTGAACCTTGAAAATGCTTCCTTTAACATGAACTAGAAAAATTTATGGAAAAACCCCTTACACGCTTGAAAATAAACAACAAATTGTTTAAGGAGATTTCTCCATAAATTTCCCTAGTTTGTGGCGAAGGAAGCATTTTTAAGCTCTGAGAATTCATGCAATCAATTTCCCGCATAAAATTACCCCTATAGAGTTTTTTTGAAAAAAATTTTTCCGGTTCCAGTACCTTGTCACTTGGGGCAGCTAATCCGAAGTAGTACCAATTTTTTCCTAAGTCAACAATTCATCCCTTTAAACTTGAAATTCTACTCGACATCTCTATTTTTGGATTGTATCAAGAAGAAATTTGAGGATGTAACGAGCTGCTTAAGTGGATAATAGTGGGGTATGCAAATAATTGGTATTAACTTTTTGAATAGGCTATGATTCGATCCACTCGGAATTCGAGGTTCTCTACTCTAATTGGTTACTTCCAGACAATTGAACGAACATGTTATTCACAAGATAATATCATGTCGATAAGTGGTGTTTTGAGAAAAAAGAAGTGAAACAAGGTTGCATTTTGTAAAATGTAGTTTTTTTTTCACTGATTAATGGTGAAAATCGTAGGTGAATAAGAGACAAATTTTAAGTTTGAGCAAACAAGGCCTCTACAAACCAGCGCCATTTTTTGTCGGCAAATGTCGATTGAATCCCCAAATTTAGTGGTTTTGGGGAGTCGAAAAAAGTGTCTGAGGGACAGAAAGGTCCGTTTCGAGAGTGGCCCCTTCAAAAATTTGGCTAAAACAAAATTTTAACTAAGAGCATAAGGAGCTACCATTAGGAAAATTTTTGACTTTTTTGGATTTTGGTAAGGTCCAAAGTAGCTACGGGTCGTGAGAAGGGGGGGGTCTTCAAAGTTTTACTCAAAATTGATTAAAACGGCATTTTTAAACCAAAAATGGCAAGAGTGACTGTTTATCCGGGGAGAAGATAAGAGTTTGAACCTGACTCATGGTGACCGTTTATTTGCAATCGGTTTTTGAGCTTCCAAGTCTCATAATTTTCACTAGATGTTGATGTTTGGGAAAATTCTTTTAGTGACATAAAATATAGCCCCGTACTAATCTTTTCCGAATTTTCTAATGTCCGATGTTTTCGTTTCAATAAACAGACTTTTATTGAATCAGTCAAAATTGGCAATCAATTCAACTCTCTGTATATTCAGCAAATTTTAAACGCTAATATCTCCACAAGGAAGGCGTAGGGACCGATAATTCCAAACAATTTTCTAATCAAGTCGGGTATGAGAAACATTTTGAGTCCGTTTCGACAAAATCGGAGGGGGCAAGTTGGGAGAGTTCCTTGTCAGGAAAATTTATATTTGTTTTAAATCATAAGTACTCTTTAAAATTTTTATGAGAGTTAATAAATTTAAAAAATTTAAGTAGATAATTTATGCTAATTTTTTAATTTTTCTTAGCCAAATGCTCGAGGAAAATTGTTTCCTTGAACCAAACAAAGATTGATCGAAAACGGATTAAACTTAGAGTTCAGGATAGATGAATGACAAGTCGTCTTTTACAGCCAATATGTTTTGAGTGACCGCCAATCATTTGGACCATCAAAACATTTCTGGCTCGACTTTATCTAGATGTTCATAAAAAGTGTAATTTTGAACAAAAAATGTAAAAATTGAACAAAATTTTAAAGAAAATTTACCATTCAAAATTTTGGCATAGACTCTAATGGAATGAAGAGGTTGGAACATAAATGAAACGATCGAATAAAACGATATGAATGAAATTATATAATGGAATGAAACCAAATTCAGGGTTTTCGTGTCAATATTCAGGCAAATTCAAACCTGTTTCCGGACGATTTCCGGGCGGGCAATTTGTAAAAGTACAACTGCGCTGAACGGCGCCGAACACGCCGAACGAGGCACCAAACGAGGCGCCGAACAAACCAAAGGGTCCAAATTAGGCTTAGGCCTAAGCCTAGGCCTAAGCTTAAGTCTAAGCCTAAGCCTAAGCCTAAGACTAGGCCTAAGCCTAAGCTTAGGTTTAGGCCTAGACTTAGGCTTAAGCCTGGGCTTAGGCTTAGGCCTAGGCCTAAGCCTAATTGGGACCCTTTGGCGTGTTCGGTGCAGTCGTACTTTTACAAATTGCCTTCCGGGCGCCGTCTAGAAATGAAATTGCTTTATTCGTATCGTTTTAAACTTTTCATTTCATTCAAGCCTATGCCAAAATTTTGCCATGCTGTATGTTTCTTTTTTATGTTTTCCTTTTCTAGAGCTTTAAATTTAACCATTTTACTCTTTTTTTGTTTTACCCATAAACGTCAGCTTATATTGCCATCCTCATAATTTTTCAAGGATTTAAGTTGACCTCATGAAAATGGCATGAAAAGCGGTAGGGTCTTTAGTTAGCGCATATGCATAATTGATGATTATACCCGTAAAAATAGCCTAACATTTGCGCCGAAAGTGCCATAAATGGAAAGTCACGGAAAACACTAACAGATGCGCGCACTACGACCCAATGGGCCGTTATTAATCCGATAGAACATTTTCTATAGACCGGTTGGTTTTTTCCAGGCGGCTTCCGGTTGCGCAAGAGCCACTTATTGGATTGAAGATTGATGTGACAGTTTTTGGGATTTTTACAAAAGCGGTTCTTTTTTGGCTCAAAATGTGGCTATCACAAAAAATTAATTTTTTGGATTTTTGGATAAGTTCATACGACCATTGGAGTCGTATGAATACGACCCTTCATACGACCCCCTTACGTTTTCATTTTTCAGCCCTTTTAATCTTTAAAAATGATAAAAACATTTTTTCCTTGAACACATTTAAAAAATTTCATAATTCTTACCCAACAAAATTGACTTGGATTCTATCGTTGACTGCAAAATTGACGTCAAAAATACACAAAAAAGAGTACTAATCATCTTTATAGCTACCAAAAATGCAACATTTTAAATAAGTTCGTTGAAAATATGAAAATTGTTAATCCAAGACTTCATTAAATAACAACTGGACTGCTGGAAAACATGTGCGGAATGAATAGAAGCCGTGAAAATTTCCATGTAGAGCTCTATCCTAAAGTTTAAAGAATTATTTATAAGGTCTGCTCTATGCCCTCAGAAAAGATCAAATAGGCGCGAAAAGTTGAAAAAGTTGCAAAATTTTATGAGAAAACCGCATTATAGGACAAAGAAAAAATATTTTAATGAAAAAATGGACAAAAGAATCAATTAGACCGATTTTAGGGGGCCTGATAAAAATTGTATTGAAAATTTTGAATTTGATCATTGTGGATCATACTTGAATAGGGGGTCGTAATTACGACCCCCTGCGCCGCGAGGGCTCTGAAAAATAGGGGGAGGCCGAAAGGCAAAAATTTTCTTTAGACCCCCCCCCCCCGCGTCGCATGAGGAGGTTTACGACCTTCCCCTATTCAACTATGTTGTGAGTTCGAATCTAGGTGGGCCTTAAAATCGCAAAAGTGCGGTTTTTTGGCCACCCTGTAGATAAAAGTCCGCCGCCAAATCCAATAAAAAGTATAAAATAAGCCCATAAAAAACACCCAATAAAAAAGGACAATATGTTCTTGTCATCATCACTGCCCACTTCCTAAGATAAATACCCGAAACAGAAACCATTTGTATTGTGGGGAGGATTAGCTGATCGAGCAAGATAATCCCAGTGCCGTAGCTTCCGACCCGACCGCCTTTTGCCTCTCTTTGCGCATCCCCAACACCGCAACTTAGTGCTTGTGTCGGCACTAGTGAAAATAAGCCAATCCCTATTCGTCATCTTGACTTTCTCCAGATGCTGAAATGCATCATTTTGAACAAGGCAATAACACGGCTTTCGGAAAAGAGATCGCAAGAAATGTAAACATAAACAAAATCACGACAGAATTTTTGAAGTTTACAATATTTTTTGAGAGCACATTTTGAAGAATTTTCATACAACTCTCAAAAAGAAAAATTGTGAAATTCCAAAAAAAAGTAAATATGCGAATGTCCTTTGTCAAACTATCAAATAACCTCATAAAAAATACGACTACCTTTTTGTTTTAGCCATAGTAGATAGACGTTTAGCATTCAAGTGGATAAAATTCGTAATTTGTGGAATTTGATTCAATTTTTTCTCCCCTCGTCACGAATGAAGAACATTTGCCTAATTGAATTGTCTTCTCTCGTTTCACGCAACTTTTTTATAGACAAATACTATATTTTGTATTAATAAAAATTAAAAATTGAGGAATAATTTTTTTAGGGAAAAAAGTAAAAAATGGTGGGTCTTTAAAAGTAGAATAAAGATTAAATAAAAAATCGATAAAGATGTGAATAAAATCGCGCTGTGAGCTTAAAAACTCACAAAAAATTAATTTTGAATGATTAGTGACGGGGTCCTTAAATCGGCTGATGCATCATGAAATGGCGCTACTTCTGGGTTGTAAAAAAGAGTCCGAAAAATATCCTTAGTTTCAAAAAAGTACAATTTCTAAAATTCCCGAAAAATATAAGTTTAAATAAAAGTTAAAATATTAAAGTCCCCTGGTTCCGGAAACCAGGGTCAGATGAGTTCCCTAGTTCACTAGGGTCAAGTAGTAATCAATCCTTTGCCCGTCAGGCCAAGGTCAAGTCGTTTTTCTAGCTTTTGCTGGACTTTACATATCCGGGTTTGCTGGGGGGGGGGGTGTCTGGTTCGGATGTCGCCTTCGGCGATATTTGAACCGTTTTGTAGCGGTAGTACTATCGCCGTCTGTCTATCGCTTTAGGTTGGTAGTACTATCGCCCCTTGGTGATGGTGCTACCGCTAACAGGAGCAGCGCTGCGTGCAACAATCAACGCTCCGAATCTCGGAGAAAGACCTCCCCCCCCCGAAACCGAAAAATTTCTTCATAAAAATGAAAAAATAAGAAAAAATCCGAAAAATTTGATTGAAAAAATGAGATTGTTGGGGTTTTGCATCCCCGAAATAAAAAAAATCAAAATCCTGTATACACTACTGCCCCCAAGCCCATAACTCAGTGGATAATGAAGGAGCCCGTCCGATTTGGCAAGTTAAACAACGTTGAGATTGCAAGGTAGTACCAAGTTTTACCTTAGCGGGATCGAACCTGACGGTCTCAACGTTGCTTAACTTGCCAGATCGGATGGGCGCCTTCTATATACTACATTATGGGTTTGCAAGAAATTTCAACGTGGAAACTGATGATAAATTTGAGAGATTTTTTACTACATTTTTTTACAACCAATGTTTACTTTTTTTTAAATAAAAAAACCCCGATGGGCTGCGTAAAATTTTTATACTCAGGCCAAAAGGTGTTTAATAAAAAATCTCGCCGCTCACCACCCTCAAGTGGTGGGTTACAAACAAACGATGAATGAAAAAGCTAATGGGGTCTCAACAGCTGCTAAATCTGGCACGAATACGAGGCAATTTTATTCAACTCCTGCTATTTTTGAGGGTGACTTTCGTGCATTGAAGATATTGCCAGATTTAAAAATTTTAATTGCAATTTTGATAGCCTCACGATTTTTCTCCGTTTTATGAGTTTTGAAATTAAATTTTTTTGCAAATCAAATTTCTTTCTTCAAACTTCAAAAATAAAAAAAATGGCACAAAAAACAAAGTCCAATAAAAATCGGATATGTACAGGGTTGTAAAAAAATTCAAAATAAAAAAATCTTCATCAAATTTCCCACAGATTGGTCAAAGATAAGCCTTTGTTTGGCCAGATGCTTCTTTCTTATCCTGCTAGAAGAAGACCTGGGAGCTGATTGAATGGACACGCGTATTTCACGATTGGACATCTTATAAAACAAGGGGTCATTTGTCAGTGGACAATTTTTCGGATAAAAGCGAGCCTAGAGCATAAATCAATCATTTTTAGTAATTAATTTTTTGAGATTATAAATAGAGACCGCCGAAATTTTTTCTGATTTTTAAAAAAATTTTTGCTAAAAGTGTCTAAAATGTGTGTAGAAACAACTTTAATTGAGACCGTTGGCTAAAATTTTGAGTAAATGGCGTTGATTGATAGCTTCATAGTTTTTGAGATAAAATTTTTTGTTATAGTCCTCTAGAGCAACACTAAAAATACTATTTTAGTAAAAAATTCGAAAATTCGAGAGGTCACCTCTATCCCATTTTTGAGGTCATTGTTAAAAATATGGCGGTCTCTAATTATAAAAATTTTCCCAAAAAGTTGAGCATCAAAAAAGTTTACAAAAAAATCTTTTTTTTAATATTTAAATTTGCATAAATTTCAAATTTAGTTATGTCAGAAAAAGTTTTAAGAAAAGCCTAAACCGATTGCATAATCGAGTGGTGTAGTATTTCTTCATTGATCGGTTAAATACAAAACAAGTTATGGCAAACAAAGGAGAGTCAACAAATTCCATTTTAGCAAGAAAATTCGATGAGAGACTCAAAAACTCACTCCAAAATTCAAAAATACCTCTTTTGTACTAAATGTAGATGAGAGAAAAAAATTACATGAGAAAAAATTCTATTAAGCCATAAATAACCTGGTAATCCATAAACACTTGAAGCTACTCAATAAAAGAAAAGGTGTTGGCAACTGAAACCGAATCCTATGGGTTTTGAAAGCCTTTCCACACTCATCTCCTCGTTCGAGTGCCATTTGACGGGTAAAGTGCGAAAATTTGCATAAAGGTATTCAGTTACATGTAATCGACTTGTCTATCGATACTCTAAAAACAGGATAAGCTGGATAAGTGAGTGTATAGGAAAGTGGGGGTTGATGGATCCCTATTCTTGAAAGCGTATTTTTTTGGCAGTAGAAAAATTCAAAATTTTAAGAAAATCTAAATACCAAAGACTATCGAAATTTTTTTGGCTACCACGGAACTTTTTATTGAATCACGCAACGTGTACATTGAAACGAATAGAAACGTGGATCCTTATATAGCTTTTTTGATGCATCCCTGAGTGGTCGTAAATCAGGGTTAGTTCGTTTCAATGTACACGTTACTACTTACTAATCGTTATTACTAACTAACTAGTACTAACTAATTCTGATTTTCCCGCCATACGACCACACAGGGATGCATCAAAAAAGCTATATAAGGATCCACGTTTCTTAGTTATTACTAATCCTGATTTCCCTGCCATGCGACCACACAGGGATGCATCAAAAAAGCTATATAAGAATCCACGTTTCTTTTCGTTCCAATGTACATGTTGTCTGATTCAATAAAAAGTTCCGTGGTAGCCAAAAAAAATTTCGACTATACAATATGTTTGAACGAAAATGAAAATTTGAAAAATAACAAATTGGTCAAATTTGATACTCTTCTAGTATCCTATTTTTACAAAAAGCTAAAAAATTCAAAACATTATTAATCCAAAAAATTCTTTCCATCACCGCTAAATATACCTTTCTCATCATTTTCGCACGAAAAAGCTAATTTGATGTTTTTGCTTATATAATGAGATGTGAGTGGCCGATCAGGAAAATGTTTATGACTTGGAAAAAAAACATTTAAAAAACTACGAATCCGCTATGTCACAAAGCCCTCTAAATGCCAATGACTCCAATAATTTTACACGTAAACAAGCATTAGTGATTATTGCCTCCCAAAATTTTCAAATTGATTCAGATGGTCATTCATGCATACAGCTGTGCAAAATTTTCAGGTCCTATTGAGGATGGACATATGAGGCTGTCATCAACTGTCAATTAGGATTAATCCAGGTGGATTATTGGGAGATGTTGAAAACTGTAAAAAAATTCTAAATTGTGGAGCAAGAAAGGAATCCCATTTGTCTCACATAATTTAATTTTTTTCTCATGTAACGATGCCGTCATGATGCCACGACGCTGTTGTGACATCGCGACACTGTCATGATATCGTGACGACGTTGTAACGTTGATATGCTGTCATGAAGCCTTCGTGACATCAAGATGCCGTCATGACGCTTCGACACTATCATGATATCGCGATGCCGTTATGATGCCACAATCTGTTATGACGTCGCGATGCGTCATGACGCCGCGACTGATACAAAATTCGTCCCTGAATCAATAAAAGTTGTGTATTGAAGCGAAAATTTAAAATTTTTTTGGCAGACTTCATAAGTCGATGAAAAAGCGAAAAAAATTTTAAATTTTCGCGTCAATACGCTACTTGTATTGATTCAGGGACGAATTTTTACTACGTTCATGTTTTCGTTGTAATACACAAACTTTTTTGAATTTTTTTTGGGAAAAAAATTGATTTTTGCATCGATTGTTAAACTTTCATAAAATGAACATTGTAGCAATTTTTTATAGCTAAATGCGACAAACAAAATGACACCAAAATTATCCTATTTGAAAATTATTTTGAGTTATTGAAACAAAAACCTGATTTTTGTGTATTACGACGAAAACATGAACGCAAATTCATATTTCAAACGCAATTATCTCAAAAACTATAACGATTCAGAGGTTGTCGTAAAACAAAAAATGCTCCATTTTTATGAACTTTTCGAATGTATAATTGTTTCATAATGTTTTAGCCCGAGTGGACGGGTCATTTAATATTTATGTCCGCCGAACTCCGCAAAATTAATAAAACTTAGCCCAATCCGAAGAAGGGACCTCCAAAAATTGATACGAGAAACGATTAGACATAAATGCATGTGATTCCACTCTATTGTTTAGTTTAAAAATTTTTATAAGTTAAAAGCCAAGTTAGACAATGAAAGAAAATAAATCGCATTCCTTCTAATAACACTACAAACTACATGAAGCGAAAATGGAAAAAGTTCGAATTTTGACCATTTTCGCTTCAATACAATATCCTGAATCGGGCTCAGGGAACCATTTTCAAAGTTCAGAAATATACTCATTCGATTTCTCGCATAAAGTTACCCCTAGAGAGGTCATTTCCAACAAAAAAGTTAAAAAATTATCGTTAAGTGCGTCAGCTAATGTTCACTAATACAAATAAATCAAAATAAAATTACTATCAAAATTTTAAAAAATCAACAAATTTACGTAATCGTATCATCCGCCTGAGAACAAATGAAAGTCGTCGATCTTGAGTAGGATTTCCACTTCCGCACCACTTTTAAACGACTTTTAAGGAATCGTTGAAATTCGATACTATAAAACAGGCCAACACTTCAAATTAAAAGCTTTATAGCTAATAGCCAACTCAACATAAATTTGCATATTTTTAAAGATGTATATTCCTGCAGAATTTTTAAGCAACTATGGTCAAGGAAAATTTTTTTAAATTTTACAAACTTGTAAAAGACAACTGTCTGAGCAATTTGTTTCACTAACTCAACAGCTGAAAACTTAATTTTCATGGAGAAAAATGGCAAAAAAGGTTGTAAAATTTGACATTTATAAAATTTCTCGGATTCAAGAAAAGCTGCATATCGACGCAAAAATTCGAAAAAATAACATACTTTGGTCTAAAAACAACGCTTTTTTCCCGTACATTTTTACTCCAAAAGGAGTCGTTTTTAGGCAAAAATTGCATTTTTGCGACTTTTCGCTTCAATACACAGGCCTTCCTTGAATAGGGAAGAGTTTTTTCGCTTTGAAAATGTCAAATTCGGATTCCCTGCATGTTTTTACTCCTAGAGGGACCATTTTCAGGAAAAAATTTTCACGTGGGTGACCCACCTCTATTGTGTAAGAGTACAAAATTTGCATATTTTTTAAAACCAAAAAGATTCATAGATAGTAATTTTTATACGGAAAAATAGGGTGAATAAAAATTTGCGCAAATTCTAGCCAATTCGTGGATATCAAGATGAAAAATGCGCATTTTCTTAAGGACAAAGAAAATTCGTCTTGTTTGTCAGATTAGAAACCGACATTTACTGACTAAAGTAAATTAGGTGGAAAATATTTGGAGGCAAAAATACGATTTGTCTTTTAACAAGATTGTTAAATGAATTTTTTTGTTGCAAAAAGTAAATTTAAGATTAATTTTATTCTGATTGATTAACTTACATGCGATTATAGGGTGCATAAAAAACCGGAATTTGGGTGATTTTTCCATGTTTTTTCAACCCGAAAAATTTTTCAAAAATAACCCTATTAGGGCTAATTTTATTCGAGGAATCGATTTCTCGCATTCCCGAAGCTTGAAAACGCTTTACTGACCCTGAATTAGGGAATCGGAATGTGTGTATCGAAGCGAAAATCGAAAATTTTTAGATTTTCTGCCTGAAAATGACTTTCTGGGTGTAAATTTATGCGAGGAATTGATTGTGCTCATTGAAAACGCTTTCTAGATCCTGAAAGAAAAATTGATGTATTATATCAAAACTTGGCCATCGCTTTGATATACACTCTGATTCACTGAATCAGGGAAGCGTTTTCAAGCTTTTGGAATGAATGCAATCGATTTTCCGCATCGAAAACCCCTAGAAAGTCATTTTCAAGCAGAAAATTTTAAAACTTTTAATTTGCGCTTCAATACACACATTCTGATTCCTTGATTCAGGGTCAAGAGTTTCAAGCGCTGGAAATGTGTGCAATCGATTCCTCGCATAGAATAATGGGGTTAGAAAAAATAGGGGTTTTGAAAAAATTTCAGGTTGAAAAACATGAAAACATCGCTCAAACTCAGGTCTTTTTATACACCCTGTACATGTGCTTTGTAACTTGCTCATATTTTTTTGACATACCTTGAAAAATGCTTTAAAAAACTTTTTTCTGATACAAATCTCCACAATGCTTTACACATGATTAGTTTCTTGTTCCATGATTAGTTTTCCTAGTTTCTTATTTTCTAAAGATAAATGCCACATAAAAATAATAATTTTTTACAAAATTCCTTTGGATTATATAGTGTATTAAGTATCTTTGACAAATTTAGCTTTTCGCTCGCAATACACTTTATTATTATCAAGAT
>OZJO01022014.1:0-17602 GCA_900406225.1 Acrobeloides nanus | reverse complement strand
ATTTTTACAGCCCCAAATATCCTTAAAAAGGCTATTTATGACCATTAGGGGGGCCCCAGATCGCGTTCTAGTGAGGCTAAATTTCTGGTGACTTGGGGTTTTTCATCTTGTATCATAAGGAGTCGTTTTTAAGAAAATTTAAGAAAAAATCTTGAATTTGAAAATTCACAAGCTGTGAGGGTCCCTTGTCAGTATATACTTGGCTTGATTTTCCCGCCAACACGACCACGCAGGGATGATGTTGGCTGGAAAATCAAGAAAAGTTGGATTAAAAAAATTTGTTGCTTTACTGTTTGTAAGAAAATTGTTTTTAAAAATCAAAATTTTTGCCCTAGTGGGATCGAACCATCGGGCCCAACGATGCTTAACTTGCCAGATCGGACGATCAGCTCCTTGCACCACTTTGCTACGCGTATCCAACTTTGAAATAGACAATAACCACTAGGCCATGCGCGCTAATATTTTTAGTCGCAAGATGGGATTAAGTTTACTTGATGAAAAATTTTTTTATGACACTGTGAAATGTTTTTTTTTGTATACCGACCACTTTTTCTCAGCCAATCTATAGTTTCATGTCCACTACAATAGCCAATACTTCAAAACTGACCACTTTTCCGGGTGAAACTCAATCCTAAACAAACCCAACATCTCTTATTTTAAATAAAAAGGAACTTTTTTAAGCAAAATTGTGCTAACACATACGAAACTGGACTATCCAAAATCCCAGAATTTGTCTTTTTTTTTAAAAAAGCCAATGCATAAATTTCGTTTCAGGCTTAAAGGATCAGTCTACTTTTGGGGACTGGTCTTGATGCCATGTGATAGAGCACAAAATTTTTGAGCATTTTTTGCTTTTACGGCACCACTTGAAAATCTAACAGTAAAAAGTTATGAGCAACAAAGATTGTGTTTTTTACGAAATTCAAATCTCATGTTAAGCCTAAGCCCAAGCTTAAGCCTAAGCCCAAGCCTAAGCCCAATCTTAAGCCTAAGCCCAAGCCTAAGCCCAATCTTAAGCCTAAGCCCAAGCCTTTCATAAAAAATTATTTTTTAATTTTTTAACAAAATATTAAAATCTTCATAAAATTTTGTTCTACCTTTTTATTATTATCATCATCGTGTTCCTCGCATAAAAATTTTGCTAATACAAATACATACGAAACCAGACTATCCAAAATCCCCAGAATTTGTCTTTTTTGTTCTTGTTTCTAAAAAAAGCCAAAAAGCGAAACGCGATATAATTGGCGTCACTTCCTTAAATTTGTTATTTTACACCTCAAAACGTACAAATCGGTGTTTTTTGGGTCAGCGGGGCCGACTTTTACGCTATAACATTTGTCGCGGTAAGAAAGAAAGTTTCATTTCTTCTTCGCGCATAGGTTAGATATGTGTATGTATAGGGATGTTGTGTCAAAGGAAAGGGATCAACAGCGTACCGTTCGGCGTTTTTCTTGGAGAATAAGCAATAAGGATGACCTTGACTTTTTTTGCGCGCGACCCGTTTTGGGACATGCCAAAAGATGGAGGAGAAAGGGCTGAGGTAGAGAAACTGAAGTCGTCTACACGCTATTAAATTCTCGTATTTTTTCAATGTTGATTTTTATCGAGATTTGATTTTTTTTCTTTCCTCCCTGGTTTTCAAAGTGTATCTTAGGTCATTTTCTGTCAAATGCAAAGTTGTGTATTGAAGCGAAAAGTTTCAAAAATGCGATTTTTGCGACTTTTCGCTTCAATACACAGGCCTTCCCTGAATCAGGGGAGCATTTTTTTGCTTCGTAAATGTCAAATTCGGATTCCCCGCATGTTTTTACCCCTAGAAGTGTCATTTCCAGAAAAAATTTTTGAAAATTTTTTCACGTGGATGGCCCCCTCCCTATTGTGCAGTAGCTCCAATAATTTTTTTGCAAAACCTTCATGGATCACATCTTCTCAACCTTGGCCAATACCATTTTCCCATGTGCACCCATCTGTTCGAAACCTGTACCTTTTTCTCACTACTCTCATTTTCCCTGGCTAGTTTGCCATATGTCGCAGCGGCACTCTCGAAGAGCGTCTTCAAACACGTCCTTAAGAACGATCTGCGCGCATTCACGCCTTATCTCTTTCGATCCTGGTCCACTTTTGCTCGGACCTTGAATGTGTTTTACCTTGAATCCCGCGAGATAGTTTTTATACGAGTGCGGTAATTCACCACGCGTGTATGTTGTATAGCAAATCGATTACCATAAAATGGCCTTGTCCTTAACGAGAAAATGTTTTCTTGCATATGTCATGTTTAATTTGTTCGGAAATGATTCTTTTTCGTGTTATTTTTGGGTATGTGCTGAGAATTTTTGTTTTTGTAAGGAATTGACAAGTCGTTTGATTTATGGGAGATTTTGATTGGGAAGACAAGTTTTCGGGGTATAGTCAAACTTCTATATAACGAAGGGCTTGTTTATAATAAGCCTAAGCCCAAGCTAAGCCAGTGCCGTAGGCAGGACTCTCGACGGTGGGGGGGGACATAATAATGTTTTTTCAAAATTTTATGAAAAAACATAAGGGGTATCATTAGGATAAAGAGAAAAAATAAAAATTTTCCGGCTACAGGAGGGTGGGACATGTCCTTCTTGTCTACATGAACTTTCTAAAAAAATATCTATAAATTTTTTAAAGATATTGATGTAGGATGTTATGCCTAAGCTTAAGCCTAAGCCTAAACCTTAAGCCTAAGCCTTAAGCCTAAGCCTTAAGCCTAAGCCTAAGCCTTAAGCCTAAGCCTTAAGCCTAAGCTTAAGCCTAAGCCTAAGCCTAAACCTTAAGCCTAAGCCTAAGCCTTAAGCCTAAGCCTTAAGCCAAATCCTCTTAACTTCCAACTATTTAAAAAATTGCATAATTTTTCACTTTTTTTGATAAGTTCGAAAATCATCGAGTTGACTTTTTTTAAAACTCTCCCGCTCGATTATGAACCGACTTTGTCCTATATAAATCCAAACATCAAAACTTTCGATGAAAACCTCCGCACGAGATCTTTATTGTGCTCACAAAGTGACTCTCTTATTCAAACTCATCGTTTTCCAAAATTCGAATTGAACTGTCTCTAAAATTATTTAATAAACGACGCGCCCTCACCATCTCGTCCACTTTCGAAGACAAGATAATTGAGGGATTCGGAAGAGGCCACACGAAAGTGACAGTATGGAAGAAACTCTCCGAAAATGCCCATCATTTTTACGAGGTCTAGTCTAGGGGTCATTCCCATTCTGGTGGACACGCGCTTCCGCTTTTCCTTTTGTACATGATCGGTGAAGGGGAATTTATATGCTACGAGATTTAGGTTTAACATGATAAAAACAACATATGTAGATAGCTGTAAAAACAAGTTTTCTTTTAATTGCAATCGGAAAATTATAGGTCAGGAATAAAATTTTGAAATTTAGTTTATTGGCTCAGAAATAGAGAAAGGCATATTGCATTTGACCTCAAGTAATCATCACACGTGTAAAAAATAAATAAGCTTAAGCCTAAGCCTAAACCCAAGCCTAAGCCTAAGC
This sequence comes from Acrobeloides nanus, assembly GCA_900406225.1. Taxonomy (NCBI): domain Eukaryota; kingdom Metazoa; phylum Nematoda; class Chromadorea; order Rhabditida; family Cephalobidae; genus Acrobeloides; species Acrobeloides nanus. Next base: position 14,069 of record OZJO01022014.1, on the reverse strand, counting down.
ATAAGCCTAAGGTAAACCCAAGCCTAAGCTCAAGCCTAAGCCTAAACCCCCGCTGAGTCGATTGGCTGCATTTTTTAAAATTTTGACCCTTACCAACACCTTTTTTCGGAATTTTGCTACGCCGTAGCTATGGTTTACAAAACCAATTCTTTCTGGTTTTTCTGCGAATCTGATAATATACTTTTTATATCTCATTCTTATTCATACCCCATTGTTATGATAGCTGTTGAAGCACCATTCAACTTATGCCAAATACAATGGCCAATATGATCCGTCTAAATGGTCTTCTGCAAACTATCACAATGAGTGTGGTGGTGGAAAATCCGGTTTGGGTCCAAGAACGTCCAATCCAACAGTTTTATTTTCAATATTCCTCGTCTATTGTTGCGTAACAGCGCAGTCATTTTTTATATCAAACATATGTAATAACATTGGATCTTTTGAGTCAATTTAATTGCGTTTTGTCCATTTTTAATTAATTTTGTTCCGAGGGAAGAGATTGGGTGGGACGAGGAAATCTGATCGTTCGTTTTTTCTAAAATTTCGATCTGGGTATACTTTAAACTAGGGAAGTGAGAACCGCGGGAGGAGACACATATCCAACTCAGGGTGTTTCTGAAACCGGAGCATGAGCATTTTTTGGAAAATTTTTTCAGGTACGTGGGCGATACTACTAAATGACATTTAGGCCAAAAAATAACATGTTTTTGGGCAAAAATAGACATTTTTGACGGTTTTTTGGTGAAAATTTCGTTTATTATATATTGAAAAATGGACTTTTTCAGAAAATTATATAAATCAGAAAACGTGCAAAAGCCTAAGGCTAAACCCAAGCCTAAGCTTAAGCCTAAGCCTAAGCCCAAGCTTAAGCCTAAGCTTAAGCCTAAGCTTAAGCCTAAGCTTAAGCCTAAGCTTAAGCCTAAGCCTAAACCCAAGCTTAAGCCTAAGCCTTTTAACTTCCATCACATTCTTTAAAAACATTTCTATCTATTTTAAATGAGTTCACAAAAAAGTAATGCCATAAAAAATTTCCATACCACAGCTATCCCCCACCTCACCCATATATTATCCATAAAAAAATCATAGGTCTACCCTCAGCGAGCCCCGGTTGACCCAAAAATCCAAATTTCCAAGAATTTGCTGTTTTTCTAAAACTTTATTACCTCCATAAAGAACAAATCTCTTCGCTCATTGTAAATTATTTCCTTCTTCACTATCTTCAAAATGCCGGCACACATATTGTGCAATACAATTCCTTCTCCAAAACCGCTCACCTCGCTCAGTCTTTTACGTTGTGCGCAAGCCATTTTTCATTTCCCACAAAAAGGCTACAAGGCGGCTGCCGATGGTCAGTTTTGGTCTGCAGGCCATCTTTGATTTCCTTTTTTCTTGTATATTTTTGGTCGTGGGGTGGCTTGTTGTTGTATCCCATTTTCCAATCCTGAATTTTCCGTAGATTCTAGCAACAATTTATGGTCGAAGGAAATGATTTAAAGCTGTTGGAGCGAAAAATTTTTTTGTTTGATTGATTCGGGGTATGTTATGGAACGATTCTGAATTAGGATGATTGTTAAAGGAGGTAAACTTTGTAGCAGTATCTCCGAACAAAAATTTTTTTGGAATTTTTATGACTTTTTTAGGGGTAATTTTATGCGAAAAATCGATTGTCGTATTCTCGAAGCTTAAAAATGCTTTCTTGACCCTGATTTAGGGAAATAAGAGTGTGTATTGAAGCAAAAATATGAAAATTCGCTTCAATACACACTCTTATTTCCCTGAATCAGGGAAGCATTTTCAAGCTTCGAAAAAAAATTTGATTTTTTAAAAATTTTTATTGAAATGAAAATTCAAAAAAGTCACATGTTTCACAATTTACAAGCCTATAAAAAAAGCCTCACTTGACTTCACATACCAAAAATGCCACACGCGACCGTAAAATTTTTTTCATAACTTAACATGTCCATTACAACTTTTTTTGACTAGATTTTTACGAGTTCTCTCTCCCCGTGTACGATTGTAAACATTTCAGGGTAAATATACTAAAGACCCATCAGCAATCACTAATCGGTTGAGAGCAGAACCTCGGTCTGTTATCAGTGAAGCGAATCAAGTACAGCGCTTTTACAGCTTCGAATTGGTCACAGTCGTTTTCGGTATTAGAAAATTTGCCGCTCGTTGCAGTAGAGGACAGATAGGCGCCGTGTCTATTTTTTGCCCAATTTTTTAAACTAAAATTTACTATTTTTAAACCAAATTTTTCATTTTTTTTCAACAAAATCTTTTTTGAGCATTTTTAGCTTAAAAACACGCATTTTTTTTCAAAAAATTTGCGCCTTTTTTGCTTCAAATATGATTTTAACTCAAAATTTTTTCGAAAAACATGTGCAACCTTTCCATTCGCCGACTGAAATTACGTCACTGAGCCTAGGCTTATGGCCTAAGCCCAAACCTGAGCCTAAGCCTAGGCCCAGTGTCGTAGGCAAGAGGGAGGGGGGGGGGGAACATGCCCCCATGGCCGTAAAATTTTAATTTTTTCTCTTTATCATAAGGGTTCATCTTATGTTTTTTCATAAAATTTTGAAAAAACATTACTATATCCTCCCGTCGAGAGATCCTGCCTACGGCACTGCCCAGACCTAAGCCTAGGCTTATGTTTAAGCCTAAGCCTAAACATAAGTCTAGGCTTAGGCCTAAGCATAAGTCTAACAAGGGACTTAAAATTTGTACGTATTCTAATGATATTTTTGTGTTCAATTAGAAAGTTTGCATGTTTTTTCATTTTTTGATATCATATTATTGATTTTCTACTGAATCAAGTATGAATTTCATATCATTGGCACTTTTATGTTTTCCATCGACTTCATCTCATAAATATGATAATGGAAAAACATAAAAGTGCCAGTGATATGAAATTCATACTTGATTCAGTAGAAAATCAACAATATAATATCAAAAAATGAAAAAATATGCAAACTCTCTATTTAAAACACAAAAATATCATTAGAATACGTACAAATTTTAAACTAATTAAAATCATTCACCATAGTGTATTGGTTAGTTTTTCTGATAATTGAGGATTGACTCGAGGTTCGAGTCCGCCCTGGGTCGAAATTTTTAAATTATTTTTTCGATTTTTATTATATGGTCATAGAAGGCCCATTGGCACCTAATTTTTTTATGAACACCTTACATTGGCCTCTACTATCTTTCCACGTGGAAATTATAAAAAACTGGGACTTATACCTCGTGAGTGTCCCACATAAGTCTAAGCCTAAGCCTTTTAACTTTCATCACAAATTTTAAAATATCTTTTTCTATTATTCTTTGATGAGTTCATCATATAAAACTTTTGACGCCCCCAAAACATATTTGCCGCAGTTTTGTCTTCAAGGCCAAATACGAACCTCTAAGTTTAGGCGCCTAACATTTGTCCTCTTCAATTTTCGAATTACCAGGTACTTAGAGGTTAAAAGACCTTATACAAATTCTTTTATCTATGCTCATGTTCCGAATCGCTCGAAACAAAAGACGCAAAAATTTAAGGCCATTTCCAAGTGGCCACCGAAATTTTGTCTTGAAATTTGAACTTTTGATAATTTTTAAAAGTCCTGATTTGCAGAGTTTTCGTGTCGATGATTTTTTTACTCTGAACTAGTTTATACAAGTTACAACAAAAAAGTGACAATCCTTGTCATCGGCCAGAAATATGCGAATTTTGGGAATAAACATAAATCGTTCATAGTGGCAAAAGAGACAAATTTGGTGAAAATTTCATTTATTATAATTGAAGAATGGACGTTGTTTTCTTAAATTATATAAATCGGAAAACGTGTAAAAGCCTTCAAAGCATAAAGTTAAGCCTAAGCCTCAACCCAAGCCTAAGCTTAAGCCTAAACCCAACCATCGTCACAATGAACAATTTAAGTTCGTGCTCAAAATTTGCATATTTCTGCCCTGTGACAAGATAAACAAGGATGGTTACTTTATGTTGTAACTGGTGCGTTCATACTTTACTTTTTGAATGTTTGAAGAAGAAACTTTAAAAGTGTTTACTTAATTTTATGCGTTTTTTTCTATTTTTGATGTAAACTAATCCGTACACTTAGAAACATACTTTAGTGATAAGAAAATTTTAAATCCTAAGAAGTCATATGCCAGCGTCCTACACGTTCGCTTGTTGGTGATTATTTTTCACAAAACGAATAAAAAAGAGGAAAAATTGAAAATAACAAAAAATGACGTCATCTTTTAAAGGGACACTAACCATGGCTTAGGTTTTGCTAACTTTTTTTAAAAAATTAATAAAAAAATGAGTTTCAATCAAATTTTTTCGGGCAACCACACATTCGATTGCTAGTAATCTGGAGAATTTTTTGTAAAAAAAATTATTGAAAAATCACACGTTTTATCCGAGATATAGTCATTTGAAGTTTGGACCCAATTGCCCATTTTTCCTTATTTTCAAAAATTTGCCAAAAATTGGGTATAGGACGGATTTCTTCGAGCGACGGCAATCTTGAAAGATGGGAATCTGAGAGATTTTTTACAAAAGAAATTATTGGAAAAGCTTTTAAAATCGCGGAGATATGATTTTTTGAAAATTACACTTTTTTCGATGTTTTCCTTATTTCCAAAAAAGTGCAAAAATTGAAAAAAAGCATAATTTTCAAAAAATCATATCTCCACGATTTTAAAAGCTTTTTCAATAATTCTTTTTGTCAAAAATACCCTCGATTTTTGGCGAATTTGTGAAAATAGAAAAATTTAAGAAAAATTGGAAAATCCACCAACTTCAAAAATCCATATCTTGTCGAAAATAAATATTTTTAAATAATTGTTTTCATAAAAGAAAGCTGAGATTCTGAGGTATTTTTTACAAAAAGAAATTATTGAAAAAGCTTTTAAAATCGCGGAGATATGATTTTTTGAAAATTATGCTTTTTTTCAATTTTTGCACTTTTTTGGAAATAAGGAAAACATCGAAAAAAGTGTAATTTTCAAAAAATCATATCTTTGCGATTTTAAAAGCTTTTTAAATCATTTCTTTTGTAAAAAATCCCTCAGATTCCTATTTTTCAAGATTGCTGTCGCTCGAAGACATCCGTCCTATACCCAATTTTTGGCAAAGTTTTTGAAAATAAAGAAAAATGGGCATTTTGAGTCCAAAATTCAAATGGCAAAATTGAATGTTTCAATAAAAAATTGATTTTTGTTGAAAAAAATAATATAAAAAAATCTCACACATTGTGATCCTAAAGTTCAAGCGCCACACTGTCTGAATTTCCGCTATACACTTCAATAATAAAAACAGTGTAACATGAGATGACGTGTCCGGTCCGTGTGTTGTCCATTTATTTCTTGCATGATCTTTCTTTTTCCATGCCTTCAAATATGCCGACAAGTCTGTTTCAATTTTTTTTCATTTTCAGTTTTTGTTTACTCTTCGAGCACTAAGTCTTACTAAAAAGCCGATTTGGCTAGCCATAAAAACCGATCAGTGCCTATAAGCTTCTCTTGGAGTAGTAGTAGTGCAGGAAGAGAGGAGGAAGACACGCTTACAGAATTAGAGGCTCCGATGACCGTTGATATTTGGACTATAGATTATTATTTTTTTGAAGGAAAAGGATGCTTAACTAGGGCTAATTTTGGAAAATGGCCAATTTTTGTGTACTTTTTTGTATTCAAGTTTTTAGCCTTTTTTAGATTAAAGAATTTTTTTGAAGCATAGTCTAGTGGATAGTATCACAGACTTTGAGTTTGAAGACCCGGGTTCAATCCCGCTTGGAGCCAAATCTTTTTGCATTGTCCACAATTAATGAAAATTTTTGCCTATGCGAAAAACACGATGGTAATAGATGGATATAAAAATTGATTTTTCTATTTTTTTTTAATTTTCATGAAAAAATAATATCACTATCATGTTTTTCGCATAAAATTACCCCTAGGCAAAATTTTTCATCACTTTTGGACGATGCAAAAAGATTTGACTCCAAGTGGGGATTGAACCCGGTCCTTCAAACTCGATGTCTGTGCTGCTATCCACTAGGCTATGCTTCCAGAAACTCTCCATGAAATATACTTTGCTTTATATTGTAGATAATCAACAGGCCCTTATTTTTAACACAATTTCTCAACACGCCAACATAAATCTTTTCAAAAATTGAAACCGATCCATCAAAATGGCGCGAAAAACTTTTCTCTCTCCAGTCGCGCAAACTTGTTGCAAATCGCAACAACACACCTGTCCTTTTTCTTGTTCATGTGTTGGATCGTAGCCAGCCGGCCATCCGAAGTGGAGTCTAACGGTTTTCATTCATTCCCCCCAAGGAAGTGTGGAAGTTAATGAATGTTCACAAGTTGTCCTCCCATGCCCACAAATTTGATTCTGCACACCTTCTGCAGATGAAGAAAAACACAAGGCAACACACACACAACTCGTTGCGCGACCGAGGCCGAACAAGTTTGTACATGTACAAACATGGGTGCGAGTGGTGATTGAAGATATTTTTGGTCAACGGCCAGAAATGGCTCAACATGAAGTTTAAGCCGATTTTTCGCGCAGCGCCTTATCATTTCTTGCCTAAGGGCGGAAATCGGAAAATTATTTGCGCGAGAAGGTGGAGAAATCGAGCAAGTTGTAGTCCACTTTCGCTCGCAATTTTTTAGTAATTGATTATTGATAGGCTAATGTGATGTTCGGCGGTTAATTTTTTCTCCAATTATATTCATTTTTTCGAATTTTGATTCCCAAAAAAGTTATAACAAATATCCATTTTTCGATAAAAATGAAATTTTTACATCAATCGTCAAAAATGGTTATTTTTGCCAAAAAAACTATTTTTTGGGTTAAAATGCCATTTTTAACTTTTTTTTCTTCACAGATTCTATTTTTAGTTTCCACCACCTCAATTGCTAAGACACTGGCATGAGCCTATGCCCAAGCCTAGGACTAAACTTAAGCCTAAGCCTAGATAGGGATATCAAAGAACTGACCTTAAGGAGTTTCAAACTGACTTAGGTAAGTTTCCAACTGACCTAGGTAAGTTTTAAACTGACCTTTCATTTACATTATATGTTCATCAAATTTTTTCTCCTTGATAAGTTCGACACGCAAGCTAGAACAATGATGTAATTTTTTGCATCGAACTTATCAAGGAGAAAAAATTTGATGAGCATATAATTAAGGAAGAATAGGTCAGTTTGAAACTCCTTAAGGTCAGTTTTAACTGACCTAAAAGGTCAGTTCTTTGATATCCCTGGATCTAGATCTAACAAGATGCTCTCACAGCTTGTGAATTTTCAAATTCAAGATTTTTTCTTAAATTTTATGCCAAATGACTCTTTATGACACAAAATGAAAAATCCCAAGTCACCAAAACTCTAACATTAATAGAACGCGGCTTTTATCATTTCTATTAATGCTAGAGTTTTGATGACTTGGGGTTTTTCATTTTATGTCATAAGAAGTCTTTTGGCATAAAATTTAAGAAAAAATCTTGAATTTGAAAATTCTTAAGCTGTGAGGGTCACTTGTAAGCCTAGGCTTAAGCTTAAGCCTAAGCCCAAGCCTAGGACTAAAAATAAGCCTAAAACTAGGCTTAAGCCTAAGACTATGCCTAAATCTAGGTCTAAGCCTAAGTCTAGCTTAAGCTAAGCGTAAACTAAGCCTAGGCCTAAGCATAAGCGTTAGAATAAGCATAAACATAAGCCTAGGCCTAAGCCTAAGCATAAACCTAGGCCTAAGCATAAGCCTAAGCGTTAGAATAAGCCTAAGCGTTAGAATAAGCCTAAGTGTAAGCCTAAGCATAGGCCTAAGCTTAAGCCTAGGCCTAACCCTAAGCCGTTCTCTCTCTCTCTACTATTTTTTCAAAAGTAACTAATTTTTCACTTTTGGATAAGCTCAAAAATTTTTTTTCAACATTTTCTCGTATTACAATTTGTCGTATAGATATATCGCGCAACATATTATGTATAATTATATTTTTTCCCCTAAATATTTAATTTAAAAATAATAAATTTTTAGAGACAAGTACAGCATCACGTTCTCCTAAAAAACTTCGTTACTAATCTCTAATTAATTTTTCCCGAACCAACTTTGCAACAAACTCATTCATTTTTTGGCTATCCACAATGTTCCACTATGACGGAACGATCTAGGTCAACACGGAATTCATTCGGCTTATTACTAAACTACTGAATTTTTGCTCTCGTACATCTTCCAGTAAAGTTGAAGATTCTATTATTATTTACTGCTCTATTTAATCGTTGATTAGCTATAAAAAATATGCTGACCCATATATTTTTATTATTTATTGCTATAAGATTAGCCAACTCGCAGCTTGGTCGAAATTTTGATATGCATAATGGTAGGTGGAATTTTTGAATTTTTTACATAAGTTTTTTGAAAAAATTTATTTTTGTTCAACATTTGGATTTTTCAGCAAAAATTGATTTTTTCGAAAAAAATTCAATTTCTTCATGTGTTAGCCCCCCATTGTATAGTAGCTCCGAAAATTTTTTATGCCCATCTGTCTAGTCTCAACGATTTTTGTACTTTGCTCATATTTTTTTATGTGAAAATGACTCCATTTTTTGAAACTTTGACCTATAGCCAAACATCTATTATTCTTGCTTTTTTTCTTCATCATCGATAAGGCTAACCTTCTATTTTACTTCATAGAAGCCGATTTTTGACAACAACTGACAGCTAGCATTTTTCATTATTTTTTTATGCGCCCTCCTGACTACCGAAAATGATCTGTTCCGTTTTCATATAGTCCTAAACAAATCGCCTTTTATCGCATGTTCTTTAACCGTTGAAAGCGGGTGATAAACATCTTATGGCCTCTTGTTAGCTTCTTATCTTGGAAGCAGTGTCGGTTTTTGTGGTAGTTTCAAACAACTAAATAAAAAAATTACGTCAAATTGAACATAATAAAAAAGTCTTTATGTTACCTACGGCGTAATAAAAAATCCGAAAAGAAGGCAAGAGTCAAAATTTAAAAAAATGTCGCAAATGGACTCAACTCGCCGAGCGCTTCAAAACAAGTACTATATTCAAAACAAATACCATATCATGGAGGCTTTGTGGATTTTGCCTATGGCCGAGTGGCTAAAGCACTCGGCCTTCACTCAAAGGGCGCTGGTTCGAAAAGTCATTTTTTTATTTTTTTATTAAAAGTCATAAAAATTTTTGCATATCCACATTTTTATGCGGGGAACACGATGGCGCTATTATTTTCCCATGTAAATGTTTGGAAAAATCTCAAAAAAGATATTTTTCCAAAAGTTTTCATGGGAAAATAATAGCGCCATCATGTTCCCCGCATAAAAATGTAGATATGCAAAAATTTTTATGACTTTTGACAAAAATAAAAAATGGCTTTTTGGCGCGAGAGCGAACCCGCGCCCTTTGAGTGAAGGCCGAACGCGTTAGCCACTCGGCCATGGGCAAAACTCACAAAGCTTCCATGATATGGTACTTGTTTTGAAGCGCTCGGCTAGTTGAGTCCATTTGCGACATTTTTTTTAAATTTTGACTCTTGCCTTCTTTTCGGATTTTTTGTACACCGTGGGTAACATATAAAAAAGAACAGGATATACAAAAAATAAGTAGGACAAAGTTCATTAGTTAGATTAAAAAAATCTTGTATGAATCAGTGAATGAAAAAAGAGTGTATGATTCATCTTGGGATGTTGGAAATTGTGGTTGTTTGTGTTTTATCGCAAATAAACTTTTTTTGGTTTTGAAATAGTCCATGCTCTAAAAATCAAGGAAAATAAAAAATGTATCCCCCCCCCCCCTATTGTGTAGTAGCTCTCAATGTTTTTTGTCCTGCAATCTTCAAACATCAATAAACTCATCCCATTTATTCGTATTACAATTTCAAGTGCCCCACTCGAGCACTTCCGCATATCGATAGCAGAAACTCTCGAAACTCCTCTAAACTATCCCATGAATCGGAGTTTTTGCCCACGAAGTGTCCAGATCAACATCAACATCTTCCGCTGGCCTTTTCTTTTTCTCACAAGCTCTTTACTCAAATCGACTCCGATCATGTCCAGTTATTTTGCCTAACGACTCTTGACTCGGTGTGAAATCATCTGAAGGCCTCGAAAACCGGTTCCGACGTAACTAGTCGGCTCAGGCCCAAAGGCAGAAAAAAGAGGAAAAAACATATTTTTCGGGAACATGTGCAATATATGTAAAAATTAGGATGGGGCTTAGGCTTAGTCTTAGGTATAAGCCTGGACTTAGTCTTAGCCCTAGACTTAAGCTTGATTAGGCCCAGGCTGCTGCTTGGGCCTAAGCTTAAGCCTGGGCTTAGGCTTATGCTTAGACATGGGCTCAGGTCAATGTCTTGGCAATTGAGATGGTAGACAAAAATGACTAAAAATTGACACATGACCACAAATTGGATAAATTATTGCTATTGTTCGTTTGGTGGACAAATGAGTGTAATGGGAGAGGGGGCACTAATTTTTGAGATTTATCCGAAAATATGATTGCACAACAAGGAAGAGAAGCTGTGATGGAGATAATCGAATTATGGATGAATTTGCATAAAAAATTGGGCATCAAATTTTTATGATTTTGAGAAAAAAATTTCTTCACATTTCAACTCTGTTCTCATTGAGAGAATCAACAAATCAATTTTCAATTTTACGAAAATTCAAAATTCGTAAAATTGAAAATTCTTCAAAAATTCGTCAAAAATCGAAAAATTCTTCAAAAATAGAAAAATTCGTCAGCAATTGAAAAAATCGTCAAAAATCGAAAAATTCATCAAAAATTGAAACATCCGTCAAAAAATGAAAAATCTGTCAAAAATTGAAAACTTCATAAAAAATCGCAAACTTCGTCACAATCTGTACTGCATGTAATTTTTTCAAAATTCAAATTTTGGTGTGTATTAACACGAAAATCTTGAAAATCAGGATCAAATTTTTAAAATTTAAGAATTTTTTCTTCAAAATCTTTTACTCCTAATCCTAAATTCCAAAAATTCTTCCTTCTCCATTTTTATAGCCATAAATTTTCTGACTTAAGCTCATAAAATTAGCTTCTAGTTTTACACGTAACAACCTGTTTATCGCACATAAATTGTTCGCAACTTGCCGGATGTTTTCGCATAAAAATGAAGATTTTCTTCATTGATAAGGATTACGTACACTTATAGGAAAATAATTTTTAGTAGGGATGAAAATCAAATTTTTTTCGAAAATTTCAATTTTTGCTCAAAAATTTATGTTCGTCTCAAAATTCGCATATTTCTGGCAGATGAGAGCCGCTACTAATTCGTTCGAAAATTTTTGACTTCACTAATTTATCACTAATAACATCACTAATTCCGTTCGGACACATCACTAATAGGCTTTCGGACGCGTTCAGAAACGTTCTGAATCGTTCGGAAATGTTCGGATGAACGCCCGAACGCATCCGAACGTTTCTGAACGCGTCCGAACGCCTATTAGTGATGTTTTCGAACGCGTCCGAACGAAATTAGTGAAGTTATTAGTGAACTAAAGTCCGTTCGAGAGCCGTCCGAACGTATTAGTGGCGGTCCTGACAAGGATTGTCGCTTTTTGTAACTTATGCAACTCTAATTTTTAACCTATTAAATTTTCTGAGAGCACTTCAAAATTTAAAAAAATAATTTTTCAAATTTTTAGACCCCTCTGTAACAAAATTTGGTGATGTCACAAGAAATGATTACTTCAGATTACTTGAAGTCGATGGAAAGTTTCTTATTGTTGGAGCAGCGTAAGAATTTTTTAATTTTTTTTAATTGAAAAAAAATTTTAGAAACAAATTTTTCAACTTGACTATAGATGGACTCAAAAATATTAGTGTGGAATATGACTGGCCACCTGGACTAAATGAGTTAAAGGATTGTGGGATGAAGACTAGTGATGAGGTAAAAAAATCCCCCTACATCAATATCTTTAATTTTTGATTTTGTGTTTTTATCCCTTAATTTTCGACTATTCTGCATCAAATTCAATGGCGTAGCCACAGGGGAGGGTGCCCCGGGCGAGTGCCCCCCCCCCTCGTTTTTGGAAAAATTTGGATGTTTACTCCCCTAATTTTGACCTTTTTTTGAAAAAGTGCCCTCCCCCCTTAGTTGGGGGTCTGGCTACGTCACTGATCAAATTAAAAAATTTAGGAGGAGGACTGCAAAAACTACATCCGAGTCCTAACCAGAGACGATCGAAATGGAAATTTGTTAGTGTGTGGAACGAATGCTTTCAAGCCACTTTGTCGTGTATTGAAACGAAAATCTGAGAAGTTCGACAAAACTGATCCATACGAAACAGTTTTGGAATTTTCGGGTACAGGATTATCTCCACTGGACCCGAAACATAACTCAACTTTTTATCGAGAAGACGACTTTTTGTATGCAGCAACAGGTAAAAAAATTAGAGAAAAACAAATTGAATTTTTGTGTGAAAAATTCACATAAGACTCAAAAAACTGTTGAGCATAGTCGAGAAATTTGATAAAAAATTATGTTAGCACTGATTTTCAGGGTTTTCGCTGTATTGTTGGTATTCAAATTTTTGATAGCAATATTTTTATAACGCTACCATCGTTTTCAGCATCCTTGAAAAGCTTTAAACAACATCCATATATCCATTTTTTGAAATTTTAAAGTTTGACCCTGATTTTCAGGGTTTTCGTTGTAATGTTCGAAAAATTTCAAAAATATTGCATGTTGGGTGTCGTTTAGGCAATTTGTAAAAGTACGACTGCGCCGAACACGCCGAACGGGGCACCAAACGGTGCTCCGAACAAACAGGTCTCCAATTAGGCTTAGGCCTATGCCTAGTCCTAAGTCTAAGCCTAAGCTTAGGCCTAATTGGGATCCGTTTGGCGTGTTCAGCATAGTAGTACTTTTACAAATTGCCGTCGTTTAGAGGTTTTCGACTATGCTGAACACGATGGTGATGTTTTTGAATTTGACTTAACCCTGCTAAAATTCATTTTTGATTAAAAATGGAATTTTTTTCCAGAAATTTTTCTTGCCAATACCAACAAATTTGAATTTCAGCGTCAATTTTTCAATTTTAATCAAATTTCTTGAAGTTTTTTCCCCTACAACTTAACCTTGACAAAAATTTTCTTAACCAATGACCACTTCCATTAAAATATCCCATAACTCTTTTTTCTGGTTCTTCCCATTTGCGTAAAATTAATGTTTTTGCACCTTTTTTCACAAAGTTTTTTGTCCTCTAGTGATTAATGACTAGACACGAAAACAAGAAAAATGGTGTGTTCGTCGAACCTGGCACAAGCCCATCACAGGTGGTCAAAGAAGCGCAAAATGGAAAAATTTTCAAAACTGGGGTTGGCAAATTTTTGTCAACCCAAAGTGTAGAGGAAATTTCAAGGCTATTTTTGACACGACAAGGACATGACCAATCAGGCTTTTATTGGCCGAAATTTTCATAAAAAATAGTAGTAGATGGGTCATTGGGGGAATGCAAAAATTGGATTATTGTGAAGAGAGAAAACAAGGGTTAAAAATATTTATATAAAATTTTCAAATTTTTAATTCAAATTTTTGTTATTGAAACGAAACCCCTGGAAATCAGGGTAAAAGTTAAAAATTATAAAAAAGGATGCTGAACATATGATAGCATTATTATTATTTTTTGCAAAAAACTTTCAACATAATTTCCAACATTGAAACGATTATCCTGAAAATCAGGGTCAACATTCAATATCTTATGTATAAAATTTAGTGTTTAAAAATGTTTTTTAGTGGCGGATTTTTCTGGAACTGACTCGTTGGTCTTTCGAAGAAACATAAGCCGAATTGAAGACAAAGGCATTCGGACCATTCGGGATGACATCAAATTTTTGAACAAGCCTCAATTTGCTGGATCTCTAAGTACCTCAAATGTAAACTTACAAATCAATTTTGGATCTTGAAAATTTTAAAAAATCTCAAAATTTGCATAAATCCTCCAAGGTTGCATAAAACCTCAAAATTGCAAAATTCGCATAAAATCAACTTTTAATGATATCCTATAAAAATTAATTAAGGGCAAAAAAGTCTTTTAGA
>OZJO01022011.1:0-15734 GCA_900406225.1 Acrobeloides nanus | reverse complement strand
ATCACAATCATAATTTTATTCAACTTTGCTTAAATAAAAAATATGAAACGGTTATACACATCAAAAACTATAATTTTCATTATTTTTTAAAGGAACAGTGCACGTACGTTAAAATTTTGGTTGCGATGTTTTCGTTTCAAGACACAGACAAATTCAAATTGTTCGAAGAAAATTACGGTAATTTCCGGAAAATTGATTTTCTTTGCACAATTTCTATTTGTTTTACATTTTTTTTTGTTTTTTGTCACTGATTACTCTTTTTTGGTATGTTTTGAAGAAAAAAAGGAACATTGTGTATATTTTATGAAAGAAAATATACAAAAACAACTTGTTTCTATCGAATTTACAAAGTTTATCATTCTTTTAGAAAAGAAAATAGAGAAAAACTACTTTTTTTCTCGAATTTACAACTTTTATCAATTTTTTAGACGCAAATTGATAAAACAGGGTTGGCGACACTTGCGCATAAAACATTGCGCACCTACATTTGCGCACGCACGTTTGCTCATTCACTTTTGCGAGCGCAACATTTTGTGCATGCGCAAATGTAAATGCGCAAGTGTCGCTAACCCATAAAACAAGCCTTTATAATCAAATTTATATAATGAATTAAAAATTGTTCTATTGAATTTTGGATTTATTAATTTTTTACTTTTTTTGGATTTATTAATTATTTAGATTTATGGTGGAATGCGTAGTATAAAGGGCATGGTGGCAGAAACTTCGGTGCTTGATCCAGAAGAAGGAATTCGCTTCCGTGGCTACTCAATCCCAGACTGCGAGAAGTTGTTGCCGAAGGCTAAGGGAGGCGAAGAGCCATATATATAGGTAATTTTTGAAAAAATTTTCGGATCGAAAAAACATGAAAAATCTCCGGAATTCCGGTTTTTTTCGATACACTCTGTACTACTATGAGCTATGTTCATTACATAATTTTACAAGGCACATACTATACAGGGTGATTGAAAAGTTCGTCCACTAGTCTTATTTCAACGTTGTTTGTTTAGGATCGAAAAAACATGGAAAAATCGCCCAAATTCTAGTTTTTTGATTAAAAAACCCTGTAATATCCTATGTAAAACTTCAAAAAGCTCGTCATCTATTTATTTTTTTAATTGGAATATTTAGATTTATGGTGGAATGCGTAGTATAAAGGGCATGGTGACAGAAACTTCGGTGCTTGACCCAGAAGAAGGAATTCGCTTCCGATAGCTACTCAATCCCAGGCTGCGAGAAGTTGTTGCCGAAGGCTAAGGGAGGCGAAGAGCCACATCCTGAGGGAATTTGGTGGCTTCTTCTAACGGGCGATATCCCAGACGAGAAACAAGTAGCTGCAATAACCATGGAATGAAATAAGCGTGCTGTCTCTCCGATCACGTAGTACAAATATTCTTTTTGATATATGAAATTTTAAAGTTTTTATTTGTTGTTATAATTTTTTTCTTATAATATATGAAATGTAAACCTAAAATGAATGTGGTTTGATAAATTCGAGTAATAAATATTTATTTATATAGTAAAATAGTTTTCAATAAATAGGTTTACAATAAATTTATAATTCAATTGAATATTCATTTTCGTTTTCTTCATCTTCAAAATCCAATACTGACACCAAATCAAGGGGCATTATTTCGGTTTCATCATCATTTTCTAAATCCATATCGGTTTCATCCAAATTTTTTGCCATTCTGGATTCAAAAGCATGGTCATGTATAAGTTTCTTCCAGGAAAGATCCGGCTCTTTTCTATATTTAACCTCAACTAAATCGCCTTTTGCCTTTGAGTTAACCTTTTTAGTACGATGTATTTCACGATTTTCTAGAACATTCTATTCCAATGTATCTCAGTTAATTCCGACCGAGCTATGAAACTTTTCTACACTAGAAATCGATTGCATATATTGCCGGTGGAACCTGCATTGCTCGACCTTTTTTAAACTTTCCTTGTCTTGTCCAAATTTTACGAGCAAGTCTTGCTTTTTCCTATAACATGTCTTGCTTTTTGCTCAAAAATTTACCTTGGTTTCCTTATGTTTTTTTTGAAAATATGTGCAAAAACATAAAGGGGACGAAAGTTTCTTCTATTTTTTCAAAAACAAATCACCTTGCTCTCCCTTGTGTTTTTCGCTCCAATAGGTGCGAAAAATTTTTTGTTGAAAAATACTTTTTACTCTAAAAATAGTAAAAAAGGTATGAATTTTTGGTGAAATTTTTCGTGCGAAAAATGGGCAAGATAAAAGCAGGATTCTCTTGTCTTGCTCGTGTCTTCAACTTGTCTTGCCCCTTGGCTTGCTCGAATTTCGTCTTGTCTTTCTTCTTGCACTTGTCTTGCTCGGGCAAAAGCAAGACAAGACGTCTTATCTTGCTTGCCGGTCCTTGAAAACGCTTTCCTGCCTATTTTCGTTTCAATACATACATCTGTTCCCTGAATCAGGGTCAGGCAAGCGTTTGCAAAGTCCGACAATGCATGAAATCAATTCCTTACCTAGAAAACTTTCTTATAGAGTCGATTAGATGAAAATTAAAAGACTTGAAAAAATTGAGCAAAAATCATAAAATTGCCATGAGAGGGGCATCTTGTATTATACTACTTTATGAAGAGCAGTGGGACACTCACCCCTTATAAAGACGTTCTGGGGATACTAATTGACAACTGAGATTCTTGACCCTTTTAATTGAGAGAGGAATGAGATGGTATAAGGGAGGAGCACGGATGAAGAATGCTTAAAGTAATCCTTTAAAAATTTCATACCAAGCAGCTCAGTCCAAAATTGTCAAAAACTGATTTTACGTCCTCCATCTCCCCCTTAGCCTTCGGCAACAACTTCTCGCAGTCTGGGATTGAGTAGCCACGGAAGCGAATTCCTTCTTCTGGATCAAGCACCGAAGTTTCTGCCACCATGCCCTTTATACTACGCATTCCACCATAAATCTAAATAATTAATAAATCCAAAAAAAAGTAAAAAATTAATAAATCAATAGAACAAATTTTAATTCATTATATAAAATGTGACTACAAAGGCTTGTTTTATGGGTTGGCGACACTTGTGCATTTACATTTTCATGCATAAAATGTTGCGCTGCAAAAGTGAATGCGCAAACGTGCGTGTAGGTGCGCAAGTGTCGCCAACCCTGTTTTATCAATTTGCGTCTAAAAAATTGATAAAAGTTGTAAATTCGAGAAAAAAAGTAGTTTTTCTCTATTTTCTTTTCTAAAAGAATGATAAACTTTGTAAATTCGATAGAAACAAGTTGTTTTTGTATATTTTCTTTCATAAAATATACACAATGTTCCTTTTTTTCTTCAAAACATACCAAAAAAGAGTAATCAGTGACAAAAAACAAAAAAAAATGTAAAACAAATAGAAATTGTGCAAAGAAAATCAATTTTCCGGAAATTACCGTAATTTTCTTCGAACAATTTGAATTTGTCTGTGTCTTGAAACGAAAACATCGCAACCAAAATTTTAACGTACGTGCACTGTTCCTTTAACATAAATTACTCGATTGACGAATTATCCCATAGACGACAATGGTTGATTTATATAAGTCAATGGTTGACTTGACTCGTGAAAGTCAACCATTGACAACATCAATGGTTATCCGAAAAATTATTATCGGCTTTATCACAAGTCAATAGTTATCGCTTCTGTCAATTATTACTTTATCGTTGCCTTGGATAATATTGACTTCTCAAGTCAATAAATATTATCATTGACTTTTGGCCATCGCTAATCGTAAAGGATTACCTTTACCGAACAAGGGAATAGCTTTCTCGATAAAGGTAAACATTTTTCTGTAAAGGTAATAGTTTTTTGTGTGATCGTTTCGTTACCTATTAATATTTCCACAAAACTAAGGTAAGCAATTAACCAGTTGCATTGTAATTGACGAAGTTTTTCGTAGAGCAAGAATAAGACAATGAGATAAAAATTTCCAAGAATAGTTAACAGGCCGATTACAATGTAATAAATCTGAGCAACAATGGAATAACTGAAAGTATTATACGGAGATTGTGAATAAATATCTGTTGATATATTCAGAGAAGCCGACATCAAAAGATTAAAGAAAAAGTGATGATTAGGGCAATCTTCTTTTAAACTCTTTTAATTATAAGCAGCATTTAAGACTTGATTGCCATAAGTAATTAGGTGCTAAAGATCATATGTTTATAATTTGTCAAAAGTCGAATAAAAAAGGTACTCTAATTGCTTCCGCACAACTTAGGACTTTGGGAGCAAGTTCCTATGGTTGCCGCCACTTATAGTACCATTCCAGTAAGCTACAATCATAAGAAAAAATGATATCTTCAGAAAGATCATGAAAAATGGTGCATTTTTGGTTTTTATGGCATGTTCTGAATCGTTGTAGTTTTCGAGATAATTGCGTTTGAAATTTTAAATTTGTTACAAGCTCTTCGTTGTAATACAAACTTTTTTTAGTTTATGTATCACAGCGAAGAGCTTGTAACAAATTCAAATTTCAAACACAATTATCTTACAACGATTCAGGACATGCCGTAAAAACAAAAGAAGCTCCATTTTTCATGATCTTTTCGAATATATCTTTTTTCATATGATTGTAAATTACTAAAATTTCCTTTAAGTCCATAACTCTATAGCTCAGAAACATGTAACCAGAAGTTATAAAATGCATGATCACTAAAGCGTTCGCGCTAGTGGAATTCGGCTATCCTATCGCGCAGTTGCCTATCGCTAACGCTCTGAATAATGATTGAGAAATGGAATGTGAAAATTCATCGGTTTTCGATGATTTTGAAGGGAAAATAATAGCAATTTTTACCCCTAGAGGGTGTGTTTCTATAAAAATTTTAACGTTTTTTTACTTCCGCCTTTAAGCCACGTTAACTGCGCCCCCTCCCAAGCCGTACAGCTCCGAAATTTCCTAATCTATGTCAATGCAAATAAAATTTCAAGTAAACAAAATCTACGAAAAATACTTCGAATGCTTTAAGTAATTCGGTTAAAGAATTCAAGAATTCATAATTGTAAATTGGCAAAAATTAGCTATGTACTTTCTGAAGCTATAATTAATTTATCGATGCATGAGATCTTTGCCTCTTATATTATTAAAACTTATAATTCTGCTTCACGTATCGAAAACAATCTTTTAATATTAAACAAGAAATGTCTGTTTGTGCCAGTTACTCTTCGGTAGCTTCTTCAGTCATTTAAAAATACCTTACTTTAAGTTAAAGACGGTATGGGAAATCAAAGACAAATAGACAAGTAGTTATATTTTCTCTGACTATTTACATATAAAATGATATTGATGTTATAAAGAGAGATCTGTTAATTAATTTAAATTTTCCAAGTGATTAACTTTTTGAGTGGGGATAAAAAATGCTTGTGGCTGCCATATGACAACCATACGGAACACACCCTGGCACGAGGAGAGGGAAATTTTGGCCTCTTGGATGGGTAGTCTATTACATATGCTTTTATTAGGATTTAGAGACCTAGATGGGCTGTCATTAAATTTTTTTTGCTTAGGATGAATAGTATTTAACATATACCCGATCTATATTTTTCAAAGACCACTCATCCGACCTAATAATTTATCATTTTTCTTTTTTCCACTCAAGAATGATAGCCTCCTGGATGAGTGGTACCTTGTTTTGGCCCCTGGATGAGTGGTACCTTAGTTTTAAGCCTTGTATAGTAAAGTGCAATGAATTTGATGTTTTTGGTCTTAGTTGAGTTGAATGATCATTTAATTATGAAATAAAGTTTATTCGAACTTTGTAGTTTGTGATTATGAATCAATGCATGTAACTTTAACTCTAGCTTAGTTTGATTAGCGAGCACCCAATCCGAGCAAAGTCTCGGGGAGCTTCAAAAGATGTGAAACCGTTATGAAACCAAACGGTGCCATTGAACGCCCGAGTGGCGAATACAAGAAAAGATTAAAAGCTGAGATAAGCGAACCCAAGCTTGAGAATCGGAATGTAGGCGTGCGAAAGGCCGATTTCACCTGCACAGACATAGCTTGAGAAATAGGAATGTAGGCATGTGAAAGGCCGATTCACGTTCACGGCCCGGAGCGACATAAGATCAGCCATTCGAAGACAAAAACGCTGCCAGTTCGACGATGATGCCGCCTGGTGGATTTTGTTCATGTTTTTTTTATTGTTTGATCGAGTTTCTAATTGCCACTGTTTAAGCGCCTCTTACTTGAATCTTACGAAACGAAGCTAGCGGGTATATTGTATTGTCTAACGATCGATCTAGTTCTGACTATTCAAGAAATTGAGTGATTGGAATTCCGAATCCCGGGACTAAACAAAGAATTTCCTTGCTCATGTTTTTGGCGATTAAATTATGCAACTGAAATTAAAGGGGGAAAATAATGCTTGTCATAAAAATGCACTCCAGATAAAAACTTTATTCATATCATTATAGAATGGCAAAAAATAATAAGTGCAACTATCTCTACAGGTCCGTCCGAAACCAGTGAATCGGGGCTTTAAAATGACATCAAAACTAACTACTATCGATAAAGATTTCAAAATATATAACCAAATACTGGATCGATTATCTCAAAACTTTCGGGCGGACCTGTCATTCAATTTCGATAATTTTATCAGTCGCTAAATCTTGCTTCTATCAGACATAATATTCATCTTAATCGGACAAGATTGTCCTCATTGAACACTCAAGACATGTTATTTACTACCCAAGCATTAGATGTTGGGTCGATATTAATATTGACCCAACCAAATCTTCTGGTACACTTAATTAAAAATCTTTTTGCACATTTTCTAAATTCTCTGTGTTTCAATAAGTAAATCAACGCATTCAAAATTCCATTAAGCATTGCTCCAAATTGTATAAAACTAATAGCGAGATTATTCGTGCCTAATTGAAAGTACTAAATAACTTTATTAACTTGCTAAACAAATTAGGGCTTACGTAAGCTAGCACATGCAATATAGACGGAACACTATAAGCTATAGCCATTGAAAATAAAGCTATAGAGACTGTTACGAATATCCTTGTTTGGATGCGGGATAAATTGTTTTGAATATTGGCAAGGTTTTTCGATTTTTTCCAGAAAAGGAATAAACTAATCATATAAATTGCTAAAAAAAGAAATTGGCGGAAAATTTTCGAAATCTTACAGAAAAAGGCTACACTCACAACAAAAGCATAAATAGGTAAAATATGATACCAATGATAAGTTAATGGTACTAAACATTTATCTAGGGACAAATATCGGATGTCGCTTAATCCGTAAATATTATTATCGGTAGAATCAAAGAAAACAATAAAAGTTAGTAACATAAAGACTACACCGCTTATCATGGCGGAGACCATAGAAATCTTCTAAAAAAGCATTGTATCAGATTAAAAATCTAAGCTTACATAATTTTGATTGTTATGATACCACAATGGTTTCCATATCGCTATCAATCGATCTATGGCTATCAGCAAAGCTAGAGTTTGTTCGAGACGATAGCTAACCCCAAAAATAACTAATGAAAACGAACAAAATAGAAAATCGAATTCTATAATGTTATAGTTGATTGCTACCGCTGTCATTGCTCCACGGAGAATTGCACCAATACCTAAATTATAAAATTCAATAAAAATTAGTTGGATATTTTCGAAGTTTTTTTAAACCTCGCAGGCTAAAAATCCGAAAAACAACATGACCCGTATGGATAAGGAGGTTAACTTGGTAAACCTCGATGATAACCCTCGACCCAGTTCAGAGTTGACCCAGGTGTAATCCTTAACTAAGGGTTACACTTGAAAACCTTGATTTAGGGCCAGGCTTGCGATAATGCCTATGAGTTACGTCGGAGGGTCAATGGAAAAGGGTTCCTTCGAGTTAATGATTAACATCGACGTCGAGGTATGGGTCGCAAATGCGTCAACGTAATGACATATTTATGGCGGTGGGATACTTGCGGACGGGAATTTTCGAACGGACATTTGCGGACGGACTTTTGCGGACGAAACGTTTGAAAGATTCAATTTTTTCAAAAATTCAAACTTTTTCAGAAAATTCAAATTTTTTCAAAAAGTTTGAATTTTTCAAACGTTTCGTCCGCAAATGTCCCGTCCGCAAATATCCGTCCGCAAATGTCCGTCCTCGACCCTCGAGGGTAACCCTGAGGTTAGGGTGGGATTGGGATTAGGCCATTGTATGGGTTAGATCTGGTTAAAGTTAGGTCGACCCTCCATTACATACGGCCATGGGAAATCTTGCGATCAATGAAAAATTTGAATCAATCCGCCCTAAAACCATGAATTACCTATAAATATTTCTACGGCGCTGAGATACATGATAATCCAATTGCATTGAAATTTCCGGAGTTTTTTAAAAGTAAAAAATAAAAGAACAATATAAAAATTGCCAAAAATCGATAAAATCCCACTTATGATATAATAAACTTGAATATAACGAGAATATACGAATGAATCGAATGGATTTTGAGAATAAATATCAGTAAAAATAGGACTATTTAAAGACATCAGTAAAATACTGACACTAAAAGTACATATTTTTTTGTCAAGTTTGGATTTGCGCAGCATAAATTCGATTAGGCACAATTCTAACAGCTGCAATATGTTTAATTAAAACCATAGGGATTATCAGAAATGATTAGGTTTGTAAATAGACTTTACTCTTTACAGGGTGTGTCAAAATTACTGCAGCATTTTTTATTTCTTACAAAACAAGAATAAACTAGAATAACCACAAAGCAATTAAATCAAAAAACAATCAGCAAAAAAATTATAATTTCCTTTCAAAGTGCCCACCTTCTGCGGCAATTACTGCGCGACTTCCGTTATCTTCATATTTCTAGCTTCTACTAAGTAGCATGCGGCAGGTCTAAACCAACTATTTTCGAATTCCATTTTCACTTAAAACCATGCTGTTAGTGGTCAAATAAAGCATTTTCAAATAACGGGAGTGCATGCAATCAATTCCTCGCATAAAATTACCCTTAGAGGTGTTATTTTTGCAACAATATGAGAGGTTAAAAAAAGCAAACCAAAATAGAAAAAATACTGCAGTAATTTTGACACACCATATGACTTTCTACACCCTGTAGAAAGTCACGTGATTAGCTTACAGAAACTTCTCCACTCTACAGCATGTTCCGACTTCCATCCAAAGAAACGTCACCCCTATGATCCCAAGGTCCTATGGCGGCCTTCTCTATTATACAGTTAAAGGGGGCCAGTTTATGATCAAAAAACTTTTTTTAAATTATACTAAAATGTTCAAATTTTCAAAAAATTTTAAAGAAAAATTTTTGGATAAGGAAGCCAAAATTGGATTCCCTACCTCACAAACCCCTATGTAGTAAATTTCAGCTCATTCCGGTCTCATAAGTACATATGACTGTCTGCCCTTGTATTTGTGCATGTCTAATTGTTATGAAAAAATTAAGTTTTATTAATAGACTTTTCTATGAAAAATCGTTCAAAATCTATTTATATTATGCCCATGCATTCGTTCCATTAGTTTCAATCGTGCCCACCTTTCTGGTACAACTGTATAAAAATTTTCTAGCTGATTCTCGAAATTCGTGATGTTTGAATAAATAAATCAGTGCATTTAAAATTCCATTAAATTCTGCACCATATTGGATGAAAACAAGTGCTAGGTCATTTACGATGGAGATATTTGGAAATACTAAATTAATCAAAATCAAATTTATAGAACAAACAACTCACATAGCCTAATGTTTGAAGTATTGCTGGGGTTACATAAAATATTGTCATCGAAAACAATGCTAAAGATACGGTAACAAAGACTCTTGCTTGCATCCTTGACAGTTGATTTTGAGATTGTGATTGACCCACTTTTATGTTATTCAAATGTCTCCAAAAAAGAAATAAACTGGTGAGGTATACGACTAAAAATAACGATCTCTATACGTAATTTTTTGAAATGAAACGAATTGTGAGTCGTATAGTGGAATAGCAATTCACTTTAAATATTTGATAGCTAGTAGACGCAGAATTTCACTTTGCGAAGTAGTAAAATAAATTTATTTAAAATAATAGAGACGTTCGGAGTTTGACTCCTTTTTCAAGCTATCGGACAAGATATAAATACTTATTCGATAGCCTGAAAAGGGAGTCAAACTCCGAAATGTCACTATTATTTCAAATAAACTTATTTTACTACTACGCAAGTGAATATTCTGTGTCTACCAGTTATCAAATATTTAAAGTGGATCTCTACAATTAAAAGCAATTCAATGAAAAAGTATTGTTTTGCAGATTCGACCCCCACTCCCTCCTCCAGAATTTTGAACAAAACTTACTAAAGAAAATAATGCTTACAGTCCCAGAATAAACTGGTAAAACGCGATACCAATAGTATGTTATAGGCACTAAACATTTATCTAAAGCCAACGTACTAATATCTGTTAAACTAAAATTATTATTTTCTGCGGCTTGGAAGTAGACAATAAAGGTAATCAACACAAAAATTACTCCACTTACAATAGCGGCCATGGCACATATTTTCTAGAAAAACTGTCTATTAACAATTTGCAAATTATTTTTTACATAATTTTGATTGTTGTTATACCAGACGGGTTTCCATATGGCAGCCAAACGATCTATGGCTATCATCAAGGCTATAGCTTGTTCAAGACGGTAACTAACGGCAAAAATAACAGGGATTGAAATTGAACAAAATATAAAATTAAATTTTACAATGTTGTAGTTAATAGCAACTACTACAAGGATGCCTCGTATGAGGGTCCCTATTCCTAAAAATAAACTATTAGCGATTAAAACTATGGTCATAGGATCGACAGGAAATTTTTTCCTGGCTCCCAAATCGGGAGGGGTTCTTCAAGTAACTACACATGGGGCATATCTGATATCCCATCTCCCTCCTGTCGCGCATAACTGCGATATTTTTTTGAAATAACTTATAAACATTACCGATTAATACTTCGACTCCACTTAAGTAAGCAATAATCCAGTTACATTGAATTTGGCGAAGCTTTTTGTAAAGAATAAACAAGAAAATTAAGAATCCATTTCCAAACATGGTTAAAATTCCGCTTATGATATAATACGCTTGTGCAATTTTTGAATAGCCGAACGAATCAAATGGGGGCTTAGAATAAACACTCATATGATCTGTAGAATTGGAAGCCATATTGGAGGCTTATTCGACAAATTTTTGAATGAGTATAAATTTAGACTGAACAGTATATATAACCTAAATGAAATTGATGATTTCCGAACGTTTTTCAGAATTCAACTTCGAATTCTTTTAATTATACATTTTAAAGACTATCGAGTTCAACACGATAAGTTCGAAAATATCTTCCTAGAAAAACAAATCGAAATATCAGCATCAAATTGTAGTCTTTTTAACTTCCTCTTTCTAATTTCATAAAGGTATTTCTCGAAAATTACACGCTCTTGATGATCTAGTTGGACTGCCTATAAATAAGTCAAAGATGAGATAGCTGTTGTGCAAATTGATGAGTCCTGCAACAAAGTTAAAGATTTTGAATCTGGGTCAGAGGAGTAAGAGCCAGTTTGTCCTCCGACCCCAGAGCTTTGTCAAAAGGTCACGAGTTCCTATAATGTTAGGCCCTAGAGTCATAAGTCCGGCAATTGCCGGACCCACATAATGTTCAAGCCCTGGTCCACTCTCATGGAGGGGGGTTTCTAAGCTTAAACTTTTGAGAACCTTGGATCAAAGTCGACATTTGAGGTTCAGAGGTTACAGTCAGCCACCCAGGCCTAAAACTCATCTCATCATGAACATCTATAATGCCTTGAAACGCAATGGGATCTTATTGTCTGAATATATTAAACGCATTTTTTTCACTCAATCTATGTTAGATAAGTGTCGGAAGAATCAAATTGTAGTTCAAAAAATCATAAAATTAATAAGCCAAATAATATCTTAGCTTTCCACATGTTGATTACATGTTCTTGATGTAATTTTTGCATTTTCATTTATTATAAGATGGTGTAATTAAGTTTTAAATTGTATTTATAGGCAAGAACATTGTTTCTTATAGAGAAAAATTTGATAAAACAGCATAAATGGCTGCAATTAACATAAAAATTGTCTATTTTATTAATCCATCAAAATACAATTTTCTTTAAGTGAGATGAATTCATAAAAAATCTATTATCAATGGTTTTAGATGTTAGAACCATGCTAATATGGACATTTAGTTTGTGTGAGGCTCATTAGGCCTTATACAAAACATGATGGCAAACTGTTTTTGAGTTATAAAAATAGCTCAAAAACCGTTATCGAAATTTTAAGCGATTCTTAGATGAATTTCTCAAAAAAAAACTATTTTCGGCCCTTTATTTTTGTGAAACTTACAAGGAACCCTCACAATATATGAATTTCAAATTTGTTTATTTTGCGTCAGAAACTTCAAAATCATGTTCAGAATAGTGAGAAATGGTATTAGTCCCCCACCCATTGTGCACGTATGGTAGCAATTATGAATAACAAATAAAATAGAAACAATAAAAACTAATCCGAAGCTAACGAAGTATCGCTGAGGTAACCATTTTCTTCGTCTTGTAACAAATCGACTTCATCGAAAAGATTTATAAGGCTATCCATCTCTTTTACCAAGCGAGCTTGCTGCAGCAAAAGAATTCTTCCTGTTGTGATAGCTCCATTTGCCTTGAAGCAGTGTATTTCATCGTCTTCGGAGACGTCAACTGCATTCGTTATTCCACAGACTTGATGATGAAGTCGACAATCTTCTGTTCATACTCTTCCGATGGCTTCTGACAAACAGTGGTCGGCGTGTGAAAAAAAAGGTATGCCGGCTAAGAAATCTTTCAAACCATCCACTGATCGCCTTAAATCAGTGCATTAATTACAACCTCCATAAAAGTTAAATTACCTTGTTCATCCAATCAGTAATGAACTTTTTATCGGCTTCGAAACAGGGATATCCAAGAATTGACCTTTTAGGTCAGTTAAAACTGACCTTAAGGAGTTTCAAACTGACCTATTCTTCCTTAATTATATGCTCGTCAAATTTTTTTTCCTTGATAAGTTCGATGCAAAAAATTACATCGTTGTCTAGCTTGCGTGTTGAACTTATCAAAGAGAAAAAATTTGATGAACATATAATGTAAATGAAAGGTCAGTTCTTTGATATCCCTGCTTTGAAATGACTGCTAGCTGCTCTTTTCAAATTGATTTTAGCGTAGCTGATCGCTTCTAATTTTGCCTTTATGGTAAATCCTCGTCGTGTCTTTTTAGTTTCAACCATTTATATTTTTCAATTCGTGATTTTAGTAGCAAAAGAAAAATGAAACGAAACAAAAAGAAAAGATGTTTAGGAATCGCTTAGAAAGTTAGATTAGAAAATCGTTTATAAAAAGAACGTATAGTCGAAAAATTGTTAGCGTTTTTCGTTTAAAATTCTGTAGCTCAAAAAGCTATAACTAATCCTCCAAAACATACGAACATTACACGTTTTGATAAGAGGATAGAAATTCTGGAGGGGGATTTTATATTAGGAGGGGGATTGTATTAGAGAAAATACGGTAATCGATTTAAAGGTTAAACCTTTTTTTAAATTTTGCCCTTGTAGTCTAATTGTTGTGAAAAAATTAAGTTTTATTAATAGAATTTCAAACTTTCTATAAAAAATCATTCCAAGTCTATTTATGTGATGCCCATGCATACGTCACATTAGTTTCAATGCCCACCTTTCCGATACAACTATATAAAAATTTTCTGGCTGATTCTCGAAATTCGTGATGTTTCAATAAATAAATGAGTGCATTTAAAATTCCATTGAATTCTGCGCCGTATTGGATGAAAACACTTGCTAGGTCATTTAAGAATGAAGATATTTGGAAATACTAAATTAATAAAAATCAATTTATAGAACAAACAACTCACATAGCCTAATGTTTGAAGTATTGTCGGGATTACGTAAAATATTGTCATCGAAAACAATGCTAAAGATACGGTAACAAAGACTCTTGCTTGCATCCTTGATAGTTGATTTTGAGCGTGTGCTTGACTCACTTTCATGTTCTTCAAATTTCTCCGAAAAAGAAATAAACTGTTGAGGTATACGACTAAAAATAACGATCACTATACACTACTATTAGGAGCAATTCAATGAAAAAGTATTGTTTTGCAGATTCCACCCTCACCTTCGCTCCAGAAATTTGAACAAAACTTACTAAAGAAAATAATGCTTACAGCCCCAGAATAAACTGGTAAAACGCGATTCCAATAATATGTTATAGGCGCTAAACATTTATCTAAAGCCAACGTACTAATATCTTTTAAACTATAAAGATTATTTTCTGTGGCTTGGAAGTAGACAACAAAAGTAATCAATACAAAAATTACTCCACTTATTATAGCGGACATGGCACAAATTTTCTAAAAAAACTGTCTATTAACAATGTGTAAATTATTGTTTACATAATTTTGATTTTTGTTATACCAGACGGGTTTCCATATGGCAGCCAAACGATCTATGGCTATCATCAAGGCTATAGCTTGTTCAAGACGGTAGCTAACGGCAAAAATAACAGGAATTGAAATTGAACAAAATACAAAATTAAATTTTGCAATGTTGTAGTTAATAGCAACTGCTATAAGGATGCCTCGAATAAGGGTTCCTATTCCTAAAAATAAACTATCAACGATTGAAACTAGGGTTGTTGGTGGTCGGTTAATTTAGTGTTACCCGGTTACCGTTAATCGGGTTTTTACGGACCCGGTTATCGATTCGGTTTATGAAAAAGCCGGTCAGTTAACCGTCGATTATTGAAGTGAAAACTAGATTTTTGCATAATTTTTCAAAAATCTTTAATTTTACCAAAATAATTCTATATATAGGTTTTCTATGCGATGCGCATTACAGAACCTTGAAAAAGCGCACTAGGACGGAAATCACTCCTGGTTCCTAAATCGGGGGATCTTCAAGTAACTAAACATGGGGTAGATCTGATATCCCATCTCATTCATTGTGGGTTTGGTGGGGGGAGGTCAGTTGGGATATTTTTTGAAATAACTATAAATATTACCGATTAATACTTCGACTCCACTTAAGTAAGCAATAATCCAGTTACATTGAATTTGGCGAAGCTTTTTGTAAAGAATAAACAAGAAAATTAAGAATGCATTTCCAAAAATTGTTAAAATTCCACTTATGATATAATACGCTTGTGCGAGTTTTGAATAGCTGAATGAATCAAATGGGGGTTTAGAATAAACACTCATATGATCTGTAGAATTGGAAGCCATGTTGGAAGCTTATTCGGCAAATTTTTGAACGAATTTAAACTTAGACTGAATTGTATTATAACCTAAATGAATTTGATGATTACTCCGAACGATTTCCAGAATTCAACATTGAATGCTTATTAATTATACATTTTAAAGACTATCGAGTTCAACACGATAAGTTCGAAAACATCTTCCTAGAAAAATAAATTGAAACATCAACATCAAATTTTAGTCTTTTAATTTCCCCTTTCTAATTCATAAAGGTATTTCTCAAAAATTACATGCTCTTGATGATCTAGTTGGACTACCTATAAATAAGTAAAAGATGAGATAGTTGTTGTGCAAAGTTAAGAGTCCTACAACAAAGTTAAAGATTTTGAATCGGGGTCAGAGGCCTAACAATAGAAAAACAAATCGAAATATCAGCATCAAATTGTAGTCTTTTTAACTTCCTCTTTCTAATTTCATAAAGGTATTTCT
>OZJO01022010.1:0-18253 GCA_900406225.1 Acrobeloides nanus | reverse complement strand
AAATTTGGGCTGTAATAAATTTTCAATAAAAATAAATGATGACAAAGAATACTTCAACAAAAAAATGATCACAAAAATCCAATGAAATTCTACCGAAGCGAACGTGTAAATGTGGAAAAACGAACGAACAAAATGAACGAACACGAGGAGGCATAGCGTAGAACGCACATGCAAGCTTTTCGGTCGGTTTTCTTCTTTTCTTTCGCCTTCTTCTTCGCCCAATGGAAAACACATCAAATCGAGTGCGAGAGGAAATTGTGAAAATGGAAGCCCACCGCCGCACCACACGCACAACAAAACGTACACTCGTGAACAACTAGTGATCATTGAACATAAGCCCTGTGCGCTATTTTTCTTTCCTTTTGTCGATTTTTAAGCTCTTTTCTGTCTCTCGCATCTTTTCCTAAACAAATTTTTTGAATGGTCTATTTTCCAACCAGCTGGTACTTTTTGAGAACGCTACTTAAAATTTTCCAACTCTCACTCTCTCTTGATTTTTTGATGTGCTCTTGTCTTTCGTTGCCTGGAAACTCTAAATTTGTTACATTTTCTCGTTTTTTTCTGCCAGTCAGATGGACATTTTAGCCTTGTAAGTTTTCTATGCCTATAAACGTCCCTCACAGCTGACTGGTATGCCTTTATGGATGTGTATTTTCTCTGCATCTCATCTGGCAATAGNCTTGTAAGTTTTCTATGCCTATAAACGTCCCTCACAGCTGACTGGTATGCCTTTATGGATGTGTATTTTCTCTGCATCTCATCTGGCAATAGGAATTTTCTCTCTGCAAGTTCTCGAATTGTGTATAACCTTGTAAATAATAGCTCCTCTTTCGGCACTATAGTAGAAATTATTGAGAAAAAGTTTTTAATAAGAATATACAAGAATTGTTATGTTGTTGGGTAGATTGTTTTTGTTAGAGGCCATCCAGATTTTACGTTATCATATTGGGAAGGGGGAGGGGTCAGCTCTCTTCACAAAAGTTGATAATGCTAGTGCATTTTTGATAACGTTGGAGAGGGGGGAGGAGTTAAAAAACCGAAAAATTGATAACATGTAGGGCATCCCCTTACTCTGCGTTTGCTTTGAAGAACAACATGAAAGATCAAGAAGAAAATGTGTAGTTTTGACAGAAAGTTAGCAGTATGAAAGTTAACATAGGAAAGGATCCCTCCTAGTAGTGGTTATGGAATTTTATTTGGGGGGGGACAACTAGATAAAAAGTTGTCCCCTCCCCAAAAACTTATTTTCTGCAACAAGCAAAAACGCATGTTATTGAAACGAAAACTATCATAACTTTCTGTTCTCAACTTTTGGACAACATTTTTGACCCCCAAGGAACTTTTTGAAAAACAGTATGAGAAAGTATACCAAGAGTTAAGTTTTGAAGCAATTTTGTAAAAGCACCAAATTAAGTCGATTTAGTGGTGAATTGATAGAACAAAACAAAATTATGAATTTTTTAAATTTTTTAACCCCCTCATAAATCAGAGGTCTAGAATCGTCACTGTTATTGTGATCAACATAATAAAAAGTTTATGCTAAAAATCTGTGCAAAAAAATCTCATAAATATCAAATTGCTAAATAAATAGGTGGATCGAAATATTTACGTCATACGCGGAAGTCATGTGAGAGGTATAGGTAAAGAATTTTTAAAATCAGAAAGTGATCGAACTATAATCCCTTTCATTGCGAGCTTCACAAAAAGTGTTGACTATAATCCATTTCCGCTCTTTAAGCAAGTCCATGAGATGGCCAATTGGTTTAAGGCGCACTCATCATCTCGATTTACTCCAAATTCTCAGGTTCGAGACCATCTCACGACGATTTATTTTTTATAATCACTATTATCGATAAAAAAAATTTACATATGGGTATTTTTATGCAAAGAACAGGATGATTATATTATTTTTTCATAAAAATTTGAAGGCTTGAACAAAATGCCAAAAACGTCAAAATTTGCGTAAAAAATTAAAATAGTTTAAACTTTTTATGAAAAAATAATATCACCATCTTGCTCCTCGCATAAAAATACCCATAAGCAAAATTTTTTTATCGATTATAGAGATTGTAAAAATAAGTCGATACCAGATGGATTCGAACAAGAGATCTCGGAGTCAATCCAGTTGATACGCCACTTGGCTATCGCATACGAACTTTTTTATGAGCGGAAACGGATTATACGCATCACAGTGGATAGAGAAGCTCGTCTGTTCTGGCAAGTTAAGTAACACTGAGACAATCCTCGATTCCGCTAGGATCAACTTTTGAACTACAATAAAAAATTTTATATGATCCTCTAATTTCGGCCTCGTAGAATATTTAATTTTCTTTAAAAATTTAATAAAACGATAAAGCTAGAAATGAAAACTAATGACAAAAACCAAATCAGACAATTGTTCAATGACGCAAAATTATTTCCCACCGACGATAGACGAGTGCCTGTGACAGTCACCTAACCTTTTTCAACGAAGGAAAGAACACACAAAACCTTTTCGAAGAGCGATGGCCACTTCCGGATAAAAATCAAGTTAAATTGTGTATGTAATAAATAGTTCAAGGTCAAATTTTTAAAGCTAAAATAAATTCTTTTTAAATGATGTTATGGACAGTGGGTAATTTCAGTCGAGGAATGAGGAAGGAGACATCAGATCTTTCAAAAATTTCAAAAGAATTATAAGGGGGTTACTTAAAACATAAGGGATAAAAAATTATCCCTTATGTTTTAAAATTTTTCGGTTCTTTTTGCCGAATGGAGGGAGGAGCTTCCCTCGTAATTACGCCACTGGTTATGGTTGTAACTCTTGTTGTAGTGACACTACACTTTTTTTGCAAAAATTTGCTTGAAAAATCACAAATTTGGCCTTTTTTGAGAGCACCATGTATATAAAGCATGCAGATATGGATGGAATTTATTTATCGCTTCTTTGTTGCTGCTTACCAAAAATAAGACTTTATAAATTGGGTGAGTCTTATGATAACTGATAACAAAAATTGGAAAGTATCAGCTAGGTGTACGGAATAACTCGTGATTTTGTTTTTGAAAGGAGTTGCATACAAATTTAGCACTCCCAATCCCGATTAGAGAGGGGATCAGGTTTGGCGCATTTTTGGTGCTCTTCGAGAAGTTCACAAAGAAAATTTGCTGATCCCCCTTCTTTTTTATTTATTTAATCATTGCACACAGCAACAAAATACATATTACAGGCATCGCAAATACATAATATGGTAGCTATACAAATAACTACAGGGTGGCACATAAAAAACCACACTTTCGAGATTTTTACCTCTTCCTTATTTTGAGTATAACTTTTGATTCCAACTATCGTTTTCCATGAACTTGGTGTCGTTGGATAGTCCATAATCAGAGCTATCCAACGACACTAAGATCATGGAAAACGATGGTCGGAATCAAAAGTTATACTCAAAATAAGGAAGAGATAAAAATCTCGAAAGTGCGGTTTTTTATGCGCCACCCTGTAATAGTTACGAATTTGGTTTACGATAAAGAGATTTTTTTATTACAATCGAATACGGAAATCAGGCAGAATTTTAGCTGGTGGTAAAGAAAACAAGGATTTTTTCAACGTGTAGAAAGACTCAGCATCGCGAACATTTTGTGACAAGTTATTCCAATATTCAATAACACGGTGGAAAAGATTATTAGCTGTCACATTATTATTTAGGGCACTATAACTTTCGCCACGTTTCATGTTCGCCACGACAACTTCCGCTCAAAAATTTGTTGATCCCCTTTCCTCTAGTAAAAATTTCTAACTCCCCTGGATGCATCGCAAAAAATTTTGAGAAATAATTTTAAATTTATTTCGAAATAGTTATACATAAAAAATTGCATTGTAAAAATTGATTTTAATGTAACTTTGTCATTGGGACAAATTCATTTTTTCCTCTTTCATTTCCTTTATTTTTATCTTCTTCTGTTTCAATATTTTCTTCTGGATCTTCAAAAATATTCAAATTTTTGGCTTGATAAAATACATAAATATCAGCCAATATCGAAAAACTCCTCAACCCCGCATATAATAGATTCATTCTAAAATGAGAATTTATGTTACATGGTGTCCAAAAAAGCAATTTTCAAGTTTTTAAATTTTCACCAAAATAACCCTATAGGGGTTTTCTAGGCTTGAATCGATTACGTGCATTGCCGAACCTTGAGAACACTTCCCGGGCTCTATATTAGCATACTTTGCTTCAATACACACATCTCTTCCCTGAATCAGAGTCAGGTGAGCGTTTTCAGGATCGGGAATGCTCGCAATCGATTTCTCGCATAGAAAACCCGTTTTAGGGTTATTTTGGTGAAAATTAAAAAACTTGAAAAAATCGCAAATTTGCCATTTTTTGATCTTTAAACATTATACCTTAATCTTAAACTGAATGGATCATAGATAGTACAGGCACCTTTTCCACAGGTCTGCTCCCACACTAGACAAGCGCTGTCGACTATAGCACCCCAAAGCATGGGTGATGGAAGAGAGCCTAAATTTTTTGATTTAACAAAAAAATCGAATTAGATATTTTACCTAGTAAGCTAACCATAAAACCTTGAAGCCCGATTGCTATAGATCGTGTAGAAGGTGGTACGGAGCTAAAAAGTGAAAAAAAATAAAAGCAGAAAAATTGGAACTGATATGATAAGCATCGTAATTTTGGTCCGGATTTGGGAAGGGGTGTTTTCTGACAATTTTCAGGGAAGTTTTAGAAAATTATCCTTTTCTTCTTGGAAATTTAAAATTTTTCCAATTTTGGGTGGGTAATTTTCTGGTCAGTCTGCAAGGATTGCACTTATAGTTCGCGGGTTCGAATCCCGGCTCGAAATTAAAGTTTTCCGATTTTCATGAAATTTTTTGCATTACTTATTTTTGGTCGTATATCATTTTCCTGTTATTATTTTTTCATATATAGTTGTTTTGATATGTATGACAATTTTAGATGTAAAATGATGATTTTTGAAAAAATTGATAATTTTTGGGTGGGATACCTAACTCAACTAGTACGGACAAATTTTACCGAATCAATATCAACATGCCGGGTACCACACCACATCCTGCTACAAAGGCCCCTAATAAAGTTGTGATGAGGAAAAGCACGGTCATCAATTGACAATCATCTTTGCAAAATTCTTTTTTGACAGTCTGATCTGGAACACAATCACAATCGGAAAATTCCTAAACTTTCATATTTTCTTCGTTGAATTGAAGATTTTTAAAAAAATTACAAGGTTATAACTTGTTAAGTCGATAACATTAGCTTTCCGGCATCCAGCATGACATGGAGAAAAATAAACTTTTCCTGTAGTATCGCAAACAGGGAATAATTTGGCATCTTCGCAACCACATTCTATATTACATGTTTTTGAGTAATTAAAGTGGGTTTGGCTAAAAAAGAAATAGTTGAAGTACGCTTGGCAAAAAAATTATGACATCTGTTCAGAGGTAACCATACCCCCTCCCCCAACTTAAATTTTAACTTACACTCCTTCTACACCAACACTATTCACAATTGAATTACAACCCAAGAAAATTTTGACCAAAAATATTAGTACATTTAAAGTTGAGCATAATAGCAAGAATAAAGCTACTTTCCTTCCGTTTAACTTGAATTTTCTTGTTATAAAACCGCCGGTTACCGTGCCAAGAGCCAAACCGAAGACGCCAAAGGCGGCTAAAAAATTTTTTTGATGAACATGTTAAGAGGCGATTTCTCAAACATTTGAAGGCCCCTGGTACTAGTGTTAATAGGTCCGAGGGCGCTTCAAGTTGAATTTATTTGGTGAAATTAATGAGTGGGAAAATTTTTGAAAGTCATTTCAAATCAAAAATCGGGCGCCAAAAATTCGAATCCTTGTCTGAAGATCTCATACCCGCCAAAGTATTTACCAATTAATACACACCTAAGTATTTACACAATTAATGTGCATCCGTTGTAGGTCTCGGTAGCACAATGGAAATGCGCTTGGACAGTAGTCAGGAGATCCGGGTTCGAGTACCGGTCGGGTCCGAAAACTTTTGCCCAATATCAAACATTCCCTGCTCTCATACTTTTACGTGTATTTTTTGAATTTTCCAATCTGTCTAAAACACCATAAATAATTTTTCAGTCAAATTTTAACGCTATAGCCACCGTCACGAGATTTTTTTCTGACTACGGTCGTTGCAAGATTTTTACCCAATTAAGGCCATAACTCGGTCAATTTAAATCCTTTCAGAATGAATGATAGCTTATTAAATTCCTGAAATCATGCTGAACTTTGTAGAGCATCACTTTTTATGAAAAAATTTCTGTAACGAAGAAAAATCATATGAAGCCCATCATTTCATTAATTGAGCTTTTTAGCTTTGATATTTCTGAAATTATTAAGCTGCATATGTTTTTTCTTCATCATACAAGGGTTTTCATAAAAAGTGATGTTTTATAAAGTTGTTCAAATGATCTTGGGAATTATTTGAGTTATCATTTGTCCCAGTAGGATTAGTAGAATTAGACCAAATAATACTGATGTCATAATTCTGAAAATATCCAATTTTTTCGTATTTTCTCTCTAAAAAATCGAAATTAAAAGCTTTTTAACTAAATTTTTTCTAAAAAAATTCCGTGACGGTGGCTATCGAATGAGCCCTCGGCGACGAAAAAGGATTTAGACTCATTTTTGGCGACTTTTCGAAAGTATGGAATAAATTATCAAACACCCTGTATAATAGATCTTTCAGAGAAAGCACATTACATGAACACAATATTAAATGTGCAAGATGCAAACTTTTCAAAATTAGTTTAGGTGATGTGCGCAAATATGTCATTGACCTTTTTCATGATGCACGGGAAGATGATAGCAAAAATTTGATAAACATGCTTACAGAATTGCAAGCAGAAGTTCATGAAAGTGAAAACAAAATCATTGATTTCAAAAAGCATATAATTTTAAACAAGTTTAGTGAATATAAAAAAACTTACACATGTACAAATGAACTCGATATTGGGGTATTCCATAGTGATTTTCAAGATATTTTGGTAAAAAGACAGTATAACCTTTAAGAGCAAAATCATCAAAAATTCTTCCAAAAACAGAGCCAATATAAATTT
Source organism: Acrobeloides nanus (assembly GCA_900406225.1). Lineage (NCBI taxonomy): Eukaryota > Metazoa > Nematoda > Chromadorea > Rhabditida > Cephalobidae > Acrobeloides > Acrobeloides nanus. The sequence goes on along the minus strand of OZJO01022010.1, from coordinate 11,150 downwards.
TTGAAGACAAAACATCTCTATATGAACTTTTAAATGCTAAATAAAAATTGTTTAAAGAATAGATTGACCACATAGTTTACTCTTTAATGATCCTTTAACATTATGCTCTTCTGCTCTCTTCTTTTCACTCATATGCTTATCATAAAGATTTAGCTGATTCTTCTCTTCATCTGACTGTGATACTTTATACCTAAATTTAAAAGTTTGAATTAAATTATCGAAATGGGTCTTGATCAGGGCTGTAGTTTCGTTCCGGTTTTGTTAAGTTCCGGCCTTTTTCTCGGTTCCGTACTCGACGATGACGGTTTCGGCCATTGAACTTGTTCCGCTACAGCCCTGGTCTTGATCATAGAAGAAAATCAACAAAGATAGCATATATAAGTTGCTTTAACAACTTTTTAGCCTACTTTCGAAATCCCTGGAGTTCGCTGGTTTACAATTGTAAAACCTTGAATTTTGAAGGTGGATAAAAATTTCTGGTACTACTCTGGATTAACTATCACAAATGACAGGATTCTGAAGTCGGAAATTTTTTTTCAAAATCAAGCATTTTAGGGGTATTTTTATGCGAGAAATCGATTGCGCACATTCCCGAAGCATGAAAACGAATACTTTTCGTGAGAATGAGTCTTTTATACTTCATAAGCATGTGATTTTTATGATTTTTTTCAATTTTTATGGCGTGCATAGACAAAGAGCGAAAGCTGTTTTTTCCTTATTGCAGATAAGAGGTTCATTTTCACAAAAAGTATTTGTTTTCACCCTTCGGGAATGCGCGCAATCGATTTCTCGCATAACCCCTAAAATACTTGATTTTGAAAAAAATTCCGACTTCATAACCCTGTCATCTGTGGTCGTTAATCCGATGTAGTACTAAATTTTTCCAACACCTTATATATTTCTAAGACCAATACTTCCTGTATATTTGAAAGATTGATTACTTGTTTGAATTCTTGGAAGGAAAGAAGAACATTACAATTGCAGGTACTATTGTAGCAAAGCCAACGATTAGAAAGCCTAACCACCAGGCTCCTATCCACAAAGGATCTTTTGCAGTTAATCCAGGTGGGGCTAAAAATTTTTATACATACAATAGTTTTAAGTCATTTCCTGGTAAGTGAGAAGTTCATCACTCATGGATGACGAGCGTCTCATTTTACACGCAAACAGGCCCGTATCCAGGAAAAATCCTGAAGTCAAATCTCTAACAACTTTTTTGAATCGATCAAATAAAATTTCTGACCCTGGCGTGATCGAACTCTCGATCATTTAAGTGAAAGTGAGATGTTAGCCACTTTAGCATGTGTGATGAACTTTTTTCATACTATATCGTATGCTTACAGTAATTTGTCTTATTGAAAAATTACTTGGTGAAGTATAGTAAAATTTATTGCTAAGAGCTCCAACAAGATAGCCTAAGATAGGACCAAGAATACGAAGAAACGCGAGTGACGCTAAAAATTTAAACATCAAGATTAAGTTGATTAAAAATTTGTCTCTACCGAAAAATATTGGCATGCTATTCTTTTTAACATTATCGTCTAATAGAGGCACTCCTAGAGACCAAGAAATTGTACGACAAGCACCAAGGATAATAACCGCAATAAATATCAACGACAAGGGACCAAGGTTCGAAGATTTATGATTGCATGTTACATTCTAGAAGAGAAAAGAGAAAATACAAAAATTCATGAAAACTCAAAAAATTTTGAAAGTGCCTGGGATTCGAACATGGGCTATTTGGTTGATATACCTTCAAGCTAGCCACTAGGCTATGGATAGGTATTGTAAATCGTCAAGGGATCACTAATCCTTAGTAGTACCTAACATGCCCCACAAGAGGATGGGACCAGTGCTGTACCGAAGGGGGAGGGGTATAGAGGGTACATGTACCCGCCCCCAAGGGTAAAAAAGTTTTAAAATCCAAAGAGTTTCCCTTATATTTTTGACGAAAATTTTACCCAAAAAGGGTTGGGATCTTGTACCCCCATGAAAAATCCTGGGTACGGTACTGGATGGGGCGCCCAACTACTAACGTCGTTACCAGCAATATTATTATGGGAGGGGATAAGAGCGCGATCTCAAGGCTAAAGAGCAACGCCATGGCAAGGAAATGTGACTCTAACGGGAATCGAACCCGGACTTCTGGATTTGTGAGTCAGGTCTTCTACCACTAGACAATAAAGCCACCACCAACTCACATTCAAAATTTCCTTTAGATCGTTAACAAGTCTTCCACAAAAAGAAAATGGTGCATTCGCAGCTTTTCTAATTGTAGCAATATCTTGATCACGATTTAAATGACGATTATTTACGAATTGTTGAAGAATTGCAAGCAATGGCTTTTCATTCTCTACTCCTTCTAGTATTTGTTTCATGTGTTGAATTGCCTAAATTGATTGAGATACTGCAAATTTTATGGCGTTTAATCAAACTTCTTCCATAAGTGGTTCATCTAAAGCATAGTCGCTCTTTTTATGATCAATAGAAGACGTATTTAGACTTCTTTTTGTGACTATATGATTGGAAATTTTTTCCAGAACGCTTTCTCGAAGTTTGCTTTGAATACGATCTTGAATTGGTTTGTATGAGAAATATGTTGATAAGTTGGCATTTGATCCATCATTCCAAAAGTTTCCAGAATTTGATCCAGAAAACAAATTGTTTGGGTTTAAAGATTCCTGAAATTTTTAAAAAAAGGTTATGCCTATGTAGCGGTTGGATCCGGTGTGTGTAGGGGTGACTTACAAGTACCCTTTATTAAATATAATAAGCATACAACATTCTCATATACGGCCGTTCACCGAACTGCCGTCATATGCCTAGCGAAACAAGACTTCGCTTGAAGGCGGAGCTTGTGGCGGCTACTGCCGCCACATCTCCTACACCTTCAGGTAAACAGCGTAGCGTACCCCCTATCGCGGTACGCTGTTTGCCATCACGCTGCCCTCTAGAAGTGGGCCACAGGATCCAGCAGCGGGCAGTAGGCTCAGTGGTGTAGGGAGAAGAATCGAAGGGAGGGGGGAAGAGAACAATCCCCAAATACAAGAGATCTTTATTATTGGAGATTTTTTCGCCATTTCGGCCATCTAGGTGGCACTCGTCCCTGGTGCCCCCCCCTTTCCCAAGTCATCGAGTGTGCCCTTACTCCCCGCTCGGATTGTTTCCGGAATCGGAGTATGTTTACTTNACTCGTCCCTGGTGCCCCCCCCCTTTCCCAAGTCATCGAGTGTGCCCTTACTCCCCGCTCGGATTGTTTCCGGAATCGGAGTATGTTTACTTCGATCTTTGTCAATTTAAGGGTTTGTTGCTCTTGTGGGAAAATAAAATTTGGAGAAGCAGCTAATATTAAAGCAAAGGCCATAATTAAAGCACTTCCACCTATCCATTTGGCTCGATTTCCTCTAGAACCAAAATAGGAAATAAATATTACAGTCGATAAATATCCAATTTCACCTAAACACATCTTTAATAATCTTTTTTAACTAGAAAACTTTAAATTCGGGTCGGGATCTAACCCTCGACCTATAAGTCAAATCCTGTCACACTAACTATTCGGCCATGACTTTCTGTCTCTCCTGTGTACAATATGGTATTAGTTTTACTAGCTTCGCTGAGACGAGTTGAATGGCATTAATCGTTTTTAAAATTTCGAGTTTCCTTTTTGTCAAATTTTTGACAAAAAAAGACTGCGTGGATTTGGTGGAATTGAGATAATACAATGAATGGATTGGGTTCAGGGATCGAACCCTCGACCTATGAGTCAAATCTTGTCACACTAACCACTCGGCCATGACATGACCCCATCTGACCATTTCGCACAGTATTTATTATCTCTACTGAAATAATGTATAAATTACCTCCACTAACCAAAAACCCAGAAACTTTGCTAGGAATTTGAAAATGTCTTTCGATATTTTGTACAGCTGTATGCATATAACGAGTCCCAGTCGACTCTAGCAAAAATACTATTGCAAATAAGCCCAAGAATATGTAGAGCCGGTTCATTTTCCTTTAACAATTTATTTTAAAGGATCAGTCAACTCGGAAAACCCCTATATAAAAATAAAATATTCAGAAAGGTCATGATTTCGTTTTTACGACAACCTCTGAATCGTTGTAGTTTTTGAGATAATTGCGTTTGAAATTTTGAATTTGGGCTCATGTTTTCGTTGTAATACACAAATTTTTTTGAATTTTTTGCACTAAAATCGTCAAATTTCGGTATAAATATCTTTACTATTCTAAATTATGAGTTGTTAACGTTTAAAAAATATTCATTTTTTGAGCAAAAAAATCAATTTTTGTGCAAAAAAATTTGGAAAAATTTGTTCATTACAACGAAAATATGCACTTTTTCAAATTTTCTGCACAAAAATTGACTTTTTTGCTCCAAAATGAATATTTTTTAAACGTTAACAATTCATAATTTATTACAGTAAAAATATTTACATCGAAATTTGACGATTTTAGTTCCAAAATTCAAAAAAGTTTGTGTATTACAACGAAAACATGAACCCAAATTCAAATTTCAAACGCAATTATCTCGAAAACTACAACAATTCAGAAGCTGTCTTAAAAACAAAAAATGCTCTATTTTTCATGATCTTTCCGAATATATTATTTTTATATAAGGGTTTTTCCGAGTGGACTGGTCCTTTAAAGTACAATGTTATGTTTTAGAGCGCTCCTCGATGCGAAAATTAGTAAATCCACAAAAAATTGATAGGGCAAAACTGGTTGGAGGGGTGCATGTTTTCGTTGTAATAAACAAACTTTTTCATTGATTTAGGGGGGGGGATTTCCACCCACCAAGATTAATGAAGTGGCCCACATGGCTATAATTTTTATTTTTAAAAATAAAATTAGAAAAGTGGCGAATCAGTCAACTTTTATTTCAATAATAATAATAACAACTAGTTTTTTCCACCATAACTTTATTATCCAACTGGTTATAATTCACAAAAATTTTCATTCTCTCAAATTCTCATATTTTACGATGAGCAAAAACAATAAGATCAGGTTCAGAATTTTTGTGCAATTTTTTCTCGCTCTTTTATCTATACTATTCGCGGAGCAAGCATTTTGTCTTAAGGCGTTTCTCATTTAATGGTACGCATATGCTGATACTGAACTTATCCCCATTGCTCAAATAATTTTAAAAAATTGTGACGTAGTAAGAGCAATAAAATTTGATATAAATTTTATTTCGTATGAAAAACAACAATGGATTGAAATTGTGAGGATATTTCTATCGTTTAAATATGAGATAATTATGGAGGACATCGTCAAAATCCGCGCACAAAACATGTTGAAAAAGTAATTGTGGTAAGCGTTCACAAATCACAAAGGACGTGTTATTACGGAAGTTCATTTGTGGACCAAAATTTCACTCATCAAGGCGATTTTTTTCGATTTTTCAAAAGTTTGCAAAATGATGGGCTGTAGCGAAAGAAAGGCCGCTTGGGGGGGGGGGCACGTCAAAATCATAAGTGTGAGACTTTTGTATAATTTTCTTTTTTTGGCCTTCTGTCGGTCAAACTTAAAGGACTATTCTACTCGGAAAAAAGTTGTCATAATTTGTATATATTCAAAAAGTTCATGAAAAATGGAAATTTTTTGTTTTTACGGCACCCTCTGAATCGTTTTAGTTTTTGAGATAATTGCGTGTTACGTTTAGATTATTTATTACAACGAAAACATGAACCCGGTCTCAAATCCCAGATTCAATTAAAGGTTGTTTATTGAAAAGAAAATAATTTGAATTTCTTGAGTATTTATCAGGGTCGAAAAAGCGTTTTCAATGCTAATCCTCGGGAGTTTTTGAATTTTTTATGAAAAAAAAAATCTTGGTCATTTTTGTTGAAAAAAGAATTATGCATCATATAGTGGCATCGGCAGGAAAGGAATATGGTAAAAAGAAACTTCGATCTCAGCGAATCGAACCCTCCCCGTTCAAGATGAATTTTGTACCACTTGCTCCTGCGCCATCGGCGCTGGACTCTTTTATCTTGGCTGGGAATGTCCTATAGCATTTTTTGAATTTTTATTTACAATTTAATATTGTCGAAAAAAACTATAAATAAATAAAAGAACAATTAGCACCAATAGGTTAGCTGACCGATAGGCCATAGAAAAGTTGCATTTTTCTCCAGTACACAAACAAGTGGTCGTTGCAATTTCGCCAATTGCTTCATCATATTGTATTTGTTTGTCGCAATCACCACTTGGAGCAAAACCGGACTAAAAAATGAATTAGCCATTTTCAACTTCCAGGCAAAACAGACTAAAGTTGAAAAAAAGTTTTGTTCAAGGCGGGATTCGAACCTGGGACACTCAATTGAATGATCAACGCGTTACCATTCGGCCAGTGGCGAATCCAGGGAGGGATATGCCCTCCCAAAACCGAAACTTTATTAAAGGGGGGAGGGGAGTGTACTTTGTAGTCGGATCTCGAAAAACAATTTATTTTCACAAAAAGACCCTATTGGGGGTAATTTTATGCGGGGAATTGATTGCGCGCATTCCCGAAGCGTAAAAATGCCTGCTTGACTCTGATTCAGGGAACGGTTTAGGTGTATTGAAGCGAAAATTAACTAGAATTTGGATTTTTACCGGAAAACCGGGTGTTTAGGGGTTTTTCTAGGTGGGGAATCGATTGCGCGCATTTTCAAATCATTAAAAAATTTCCTTGACACTTATTTAAACGCTTTTCATCATGAAACCTCTTTAGCTAGTATACCCCGTAGGGGTACGAAAATCGCTTAAATAAGTATCAGAGAAATGTTTTAATGATTTGAAAATGCACATGATCGATTCCTCGTCAAGAGAAGAAAAATCTCTAGGCAGACGGTTTCCCGGCGAAAATCCAAATTTTCGCTTCAATACACCGAACCCGTTCCTTGAATCAGGATCAAGCAAGTATTTTCAGGAATTCGCGCAATCGATTCCCCGCATAAAATTACCCCTATATGGGTCATTTTTAGAAAATTTTCCTGTAAAAATTCATGTAAAAAATCCGGAAAATTATGGAACAACCCAACATTTTGACACTTACCCTCATGGACAAAAAATCTTGTGAAATTTGTTTATAAATTCTTGTCAGGCATCCACGTATGATGATTTTGTAGTCTTTAAAAAAATCAATAAATTTTTAAAAAATTCATCACCCGTGATACAGTAGCAAGTGTCGCACTTTTCACTCAAATTGTGAGGGTTCGATCCCATCATAGTCAAATTTTTTACCGAATCAAAAAAGTTGTTAAAGTAATCCCCCATAAAGTTAATCGTAGAATTTTTGCTTTTCAATTTTAATATGTAACGCATCTTGGATTAAAGTTTCGGCAGTTTGTGAAAAATGGTGAAGGGTCCAAGTCAAGACATCAATGAGATGAAAATGAACTTTGTAATGGCCATGAATTTTCCATCAGTATGGTCTTTCTTTTCATCAATACTTAACAATAGCACGGCCGCCCTGGCTTTTGGTATGTTTTAGCGCAACTTTTTATGCTGATCACGATCGTAAAAAATTTTTTGAAAAAAATGTCCCAGTAGTGCCTAGAGCATTGTTTTTAACTTTTTTATAACTTTTTTTGCGCTTTGGTAAAATGGTCATATCTTCTCGTAGGATGATCAGCATAAAAAGTTGTGCTAAAACATATCAAAAGCCGGGGCTTCTAGAAGTAAAACTAGGGTGAAAAATCGATTGCGCACATCTCTGTCGCGTGAAAATGCTTCCTACACCTTGTTTTCGCGAAAATAGCGCTATTCTCTTTGACGTTTGGAATTATGCAAATCTTAAGCAAACGTAAAATAGTGCTAGTTTCGCGAAAAAAAGGTGAAGGAAGTATTTCACGCGACGGGGATGTGCGCAATCGATTTTTTACCAATTTTTACCCCTAGAAGGTCATTTTTCAAAAAATTTTTTGGAGAAAGGGCTCTAATTTGCACTCCCTTTAACTACTGAAAGATGATTCAGCTTATTGTAAGTATCGTTATTTTAATAAAGGACCAGTCCAGTCAGTTACAACCATATGAAAAAATAACATATTTGGAAAGATCATGAAACATTGAGCATTTTTTGTTTTTACGGCATGTTCTGAATCGTTATAGTTTTCAAGATAATTGCGTTTGAAATTTTGAATTATGTACAAGCTCTTCGTTGTAATACACAAACTTTTTTAAAATTTTTGGCGGAAAAATCGATTTGTGCATCGATTTTTTCAATTTTCATAAAATGAACATTGTAGCAATTTTTTATAGCTAAATGAGACGAACAAAACGACACCAAAATTATCCAATTTGAACATTGTTTTTAGGTTATTGAAACGAAAACATGATCAGAATTTTCGTTTCAATAACCCAAAACAATGTTCAAATTAGATCATTTTGCTGTCATTAGTTCGTCTCATTTAGCTATAAAAAATTGCTACAATGCTCATTTGATGAAAATTTTAAAAATTGATGAAAAAATCTTTTATATCAAAAAATTCAAAAAAAGTTATGTGTATTACAACGAAGAGCTTGTACACAAATTCAAATTTCAAACACAATTATCTCTAAAACTACAACGATTCAGAACATGCCGTAAAAACAAAAAATGCTCCATTTTTCATGATCTTTCCAAATATATCATTTGTATCCAATTTTATTGGGGTTTCCTGTATCAACTTTTTTGAATTTGTCATAAAAATTTTGATGTGGGATTGAACCCCCTATCATTTATGTATAAAGTGCGACTTTTCATCTTCACCACGGGGTGATGAATTTTACACTTGACATGAAATGCCATATAAAAGTCTTACATTCATTTACAAAAATCGATTTTATACAAGTCGAATTGCAAGGACCAAGATATTTATCGTGGACTAAAAAAGGGTCTTGGCATTCTTCTGTTTCATCCGAAGATGGAATGTTTAAAGTGCGCATGAAAACTTCACGGGTGTTGTTGTCATAAGTTCCATACAAGCATGTATAGCAGTTAAAAGTGGTGTTTTGGACTAAAATTGTGAGGGGCTAGTTCACTCGGAAAAAGGTCAGACCCTAAATATGGCCGCTCGGGCCGTAATAAAAGGAGGGGATCAGGGACGGGGTTGTCCCTAGCCTGATTTTAACCAACCCAGGCCAGCCTTTAGTCTCTGTTTTCCACCCTCTAACCATAAACCATGGGCTCAAATGAAACGAACGGTTTGAAACGATACGAAAGAAACAATCAAATAAAACGATACGAATGAAACGATTTCATTTCCAGACAGCGTCCGGAAACGGGTTTGAATTTGCCTGAACATTGACACAAAAACCCTGAATTTGGTTTCGTTCCATTATGTCGTTTCATTCGTATCGTTTTATTTGTATCGTTTTATTTGATCGTTTCATTCGTATCGTTTTATTTTGTCTGGAAACGGGTTTGAATTTGTTCGAACATTGACACGAAAACCCTGAATTTGGTTTTGTTTCATTATGTCGTTTTATTAGATCGTTTCATTCGTATCGTTCCATCCTCTTCGTCCCACTAGAGCCTATGCCAAACCATGACCTGCCTTAAAAAACTTACCCATTTTTACAACAAAATCTTCAACAATTCCACTTTCATTTTCACCACGAACACTTCCAAAAACCCCAAATTTTAGAAATAGAAAAATTGAAGTAATGAAAAATTTCATGATAAATTTCACAATTCCACTAAAAAATTCATACCATTAGATGAACACTCCGAAAATCAAACAATGTAAGGACCTCTCGTTTTATTGACTGTCAAAGTGCCTATTGAATGGTAAAGCTGATATCCGTCTTTCTATTTTTCCCTCTGATTGATCGATGGGAAAGTCTTTTATAAAATAAAAAATGGCAGTGTGCGTCTTCCGCGTGTGTTTGGTTCAATGTTTATTTAGAGATGTACAAAAAAAAGAAATTTATTGAAAAAATTAGCAACAAAGTAAATGATAGATAAGTGGATTATCCAGATTGACGTGAATGCTAAATTGAGGATTATGAGTTTGCAGTTACCTAAAAATAACTTTTTATACAGGATATGAGGTCTTAGTCGAGGTTTTTCAAAAAATTTCAAGTTTTTCAAATTTTCTCCAAAAAACACTTACGGAGTACCAAAATGAAGGTGCAAGCAAGGATTACAATATTAAACAATTTCGCCAATCGACTCAGCTCGTCGAGCGCTTCAAAACGAGTACCATATCATGGTTTTTGGGGGGTTGACCCATGGACGATTGGCTAACGTTCTCAGCCTTTACTCATAGGGCGCGGGTTCAATCCCGTGCCCAAATGTCATTTTTTATTTTGTTGTCAAATTTTTTCATATCCATATTTTTATGCGGGAACGCGATGGCTCAATTATTTTTCCATGAAAACTCTTGGAAAATCGAAAAATATCAAAAAATCTAAAACTTTTTTTTCCAAATTTCATGAAAATTCATGGAAAGATAATGGCGCCATCGTCCTCGTAGGATTTGCATTGAGAGCTTGTCGACCACTCCTGTGAAAGCCGAGAATCTGAACTACAACCTTATAGCAAGTTTTCGCTTCAACAAAAAGTTATTCGCAAATCTCTGAAAGAACTCCGGATTTTCGCCCTTGGTTTATAATTTGAATTCCCGCCAAAAATTTAAAATCAGGGTTTTGGCGGGAATTTAAATTCTAAACCAATTCCAAAAAATAGCCAACTTCAAACGCGATTATCTCGACAACGATAACGATTCAGAATTTACTATAAAAACAAAAAATGCTCCATTTTTCATGAATTTTTCGAATATATATAAATTATGGCCAATTTCGTTAATTTTAGATTTAGAGTTTTTGAACCCAACCAACTTAAAAAGTGATCTATATTCGCGAATATAAATCTGATTCCGGCGATCGACCACTTTTTGAAAAGCTCTAAGCTGAGCTATCGGGGGGAGGCCGGCTATGATCTAACCTCGCAGAGATATGGGTCAATCTTTGTATTTTAGGGGTCAAATTTTTGACGTAATTTTTCAAAGATGGTATCATAACTCCTCCCGGACATCGAATTCACCACATAGTGTCTATATAAAGTTTTTAGCTCGTGATTTGAGGATTCCAATAACACCAAAACCATGACTAGATCATTTACCTAGGCCGAGATATAGCAATTTTTAGTGTCGTTGGTGTTCAAA
>OZJO01021998.1:0-33349 GCA_900406225.1 Acrobeloides nanus | reverse complement strand
AGGGTGTGCGCTAGCAGTCGTGGAATTGCAATAAGTCACGATGCTAGCCGTCCAGAAATCGTCTAGAAATCCGAAAACATTTCCAGACGGCATCCGGAGGCAATTTGTAAAAGTACGACTGCGCCGAACGGGGCACCACACGGGGCGCCGAACACCCCAAACGGGTCCCAATTAGGCCTAAGCCTACGCCTAAGCCTAAGACCTAAGCCTAAACCTAAGGCCTAGGCTCAGGCCTAGGATTAGGCTTAGGATTAGTCCTTAGGTTTAGGCTTTAGGCCTTAGGTTTAGGTCTTAGGCTTATGCCTAAGCGTAGGCTTAGGCCTAATTGGGACCCGTTTGGGATGTTCGGCGCCCCGTTCGGCGCAGTCGTACTTTTACAAATTGCCCGTCCGGAAATCGTTTGGAAACGAGTTGAATTGATCTGAGTATTGACACGAAAACCCTGAATTTGAAATTTAAAGAATAAAACGCTAAAACCTTCACAGATAGATGTAATTTGCTTGTTTTTTCAATGTTTTGGAAATGAGTCCGGTTTTTTTTGGCAGATGTATTTCAATATGGAGAACATTTCTAGTGTGGTTTCGAAAAAATCCGAGAAACTTCAATTTTTGAGCCATTTTTACACGTGGGAGTAGAAATGAGATCGAAAAAAATTTTTCTCGGATTTTTGCGAAACCATGCTAGAAATGTTCTCCATATTGAAATATATCTGCCAAAAAGAAAGTTTGGCCGAAAAAAATTATCCTGGATGTTTTAGAGAGGTTAGAAAATTCAAAAAATACACGTAAAATCGATGGTATTGAGCTTCGGACAAGGTTTTGAATTTTTGGGTATCCGAGTTTTGAATAAAAATGACTTTAAAAAACTTTCCCATGCATTAATCTTACTTTATAAATTCAACTTGGAGCGCCCTCGAACTGTTTAACACTACTCCCACCTAGGTTCGAATTTTCGAGATATCGTCTCTCAACAACATAAAAAATCTTCAGTTGAGTTCAAAACATATAACTTGATTGACCAAAGTTACTCAGAATTTTGTGCTCTACAAGATAGGCTACTTAAACAAATTTTCGTGGGAATGATTCTTTAAGTTGTATAATCAAACTTTAAAATACGCGCTCGTAAAAAAACCGGTATTGGTAATAGCAGGCGAATGCTGCCACCGATTTAGACAACCGAAATTAACTTTATTAATGAACATAAATTTTTGGCAGACAATTTTTATGGACGTTCCAAAGTTTGACTATGGGGAACACGAGATCAAACAGTCACTACTCAACATTTTTAGACTAACTGGGAAAAAGAATAAAATCATGTGTGTGCATAAAAGTTTTCAACCTTTCAAGATTGTTTTAAAATTGTTTCAAGTCTCGGAGCTATTACACAATAGGGGGGCACTCAGTGAAAAAAATTTCAAAATTTTTTCTGCAAATGACCCCTTTAGGAGTAAAAACATGCGGGCGATCCTGAATTTAACATTTTCGAAGCGAAAAAACGCTTCCCTGATTCAAGGGAGGCCTGTATATTGAAGCGAAAAATCGCAAAAATCGCATTTTTGCGACTCCAATACACAGGTCTTCCCTGGATCAGAGAAGCGTTTTTTGATATTTTCAAAGCAAAGTGACATTTTCGAAGCGAAAAAACGCTTCCCTCATTCATGGAATGCTTGAGTATTGAAGTGAAAAGTCCCAAAAATCGCATTTTTGCGACTTTTCGCTTCAATACACAGGTCTCCTCTAGTTCAGGGAAGCGTTTGCTCGCTTTGAAAATATCAAAAAACGCTTCTCTGATCCAGGGAAGACCTGTGTATTGAATCGAAAAGTCGCAAAAATTGTATTTTTACGACTTTTCGCTTCAATACACAGTTCTTCCCTGGTTCAGCGTTTGCTCGCTTTGAAAATGTCAAATTCGGATTCCCCGCATGTTTTTACCCCTAGAGTGGTCATTTCCAGAAAAATTTTTGGAAATTTTCCACGTGGGTGGTCCCCTTATTGTGTAGTAGCTTCCAAGTTTCGTGAAAATATTACTTTTTCCCATCTCCACTCCATTTGTAATTGCGTGAATAATTTTCTAGATTTCTTGCCTATATTGTAATTTGAGTGTCTTTAGTCTCTCCTGTGTTGACCTAATCTTGCATGAGAAATTTGGCCTACTACTGTTCCCAGAATGTCTCCATGGAAACCGACCAAACTGAAAGGCTTGGAAACAAATTTCCAAATATTCCAAACAATCCATGTCCTTGGAAAAACCACCGAAAATTTATTGTCTTCAATTCCTTTTGCAAAATATTAAACGAGTCTCTACTTCTCACAATTTGATAATAGAGAAAATTGAGCTAGATTTAGGCACTTGCTCTTGTATACGACTTATATCAGGGCAGCTGCATTTCAATGACAATCAATCTGGTTGGTAAAATTTTGCTGATTTCTTTGTAACTATGATGTTTAGAAGAAGTACGGTTAAACAGAGGCAAAGTGTGTTTTTTCGAAGAAGGTTTGGATAGGATTTCATTGGTTCTTCATTGCAATGGCTTTCAATCGAGAGGTAGTGTTCAACTCATCGAGTTCAATGACTACAAAGTAATTTTTATTTGAAAAAAAAACAATGGCATATAGCCTGATTTGCTTGAATGGTCCGGCGATCTTGGTCGGTGGATCCGGGGGCTCTATGATCTTTCGCATACGAACTTTGGTACAACGCATTTTCATAACTCGAGTTTTCGCATACGAATTGATTGCGCGAAGATTGAAAACGCTTCCTTAACCCTGATTCAGGGAAATTAGTACATAATCGATTTTTGCCTCAATAAGCACTCTTATTTCCTTGAATCAGGGTCAAGGAAGTATTTTCAAGATTCAGGAATGCGCGTAATCGATTTCCCGCATGAAATTACCACCCAGAAATATGATTTTGAGGCAAAAATTTCAAATTTTTCGATTTTCGCTTCAATATACACGTCTATTTCCCTGAATCAGGATCAGGGAAGCGTTGGAAATGCGCGCAATCGATTCTCCGCATAAATTAGCCCTAATAGGATCATTTTTGAAAAAAATTTCGGATTGAAAAAACATGAAAAAATCGCCCAAATTCCGATTTTTTACACCCTGTATTTTTAAACATAGAACTATTCCACCTGCAATACTGAAATCCGACTATATTCTGATATTGGTGAACCCATGTTTTTGGCTAGATGTGTAATGTTTTTTCATGAGCTTAAGAATCTCGGACGCCACCCTGATTTCTCAACTAGCCAAACACAGACAAGCAATGAAGTGCGGACTCGATTCACCCAAGTCCCCGAGACACCATTCATGAATGTTTCGACTCAAGTAAGCCTTTTTGATAAGACTCGTTAAATCTTTTTTACTTATCTATAAAGTAGGTTTCGATAAAGACACGAAATGCGGCAATACAAATTGATCATGAAAAACGACAAGACCGCTTGGATGCTTCTACTCAAACAGAATTTCCAACAAATGAAGGACCTTTTACAACGACACACAAACGCGTCATCCTTCGACTTTTTGCATATATTATGTACCAAGTCAGGATTAGATTGGCAGAAAATTTAGACAAGAAAAAGCCATTGAAACGACCTGTTCTTAGTCAGCCTAATAAAATATCAGGCAGGATTCTGACGTTAAAATATTTGGAGCTAGTTCACTTGTTGGGAGGCACTTATCGGCCCAATTCCTAGCGTAAACCGTACGGTCAACCGTAAGGTTAACCGTGAACCGTACGGTCGACCGCACGATTCACTGTCAACCGTGAACCGTACGATCAACCGTACGGTTAGCTGTACGATTCACGGTTAACCGTACGGTTAACCGTGAACCGTACGGTTCACGCTAGGAATTGGGCTATCAGGTCGAATTTTTTTAAATCAGTCGAAAACATCCTATTAGGGGTTTTTTAAAGAACTAGTCCAGTGGGAAAAAAGTTATCCTTTGTTGATATTCGGAAAGTTCATAAAAAATTGAGCATTTTTTGTTTTTACGGCATGTTCTGAATCGTTGTAGTTTTCGAGAAAATTGCGTTTGAAATTTTCAATTTGTGTACATGTTTTCGTTGTAATACACAAACGACTTGATAAGTGCCTCCCAACAAGTGAACTAGCTCCAAATATTTTTATTTAGCCATTCATTTTAGGCTTAAAGTTGAAATCAACACAGAAAACCCCTCAAGTTATTGATCGTAAACTTCTTAACAAAATGATCCCGCCTGCGGTTCGAATTGCCCAAGAAAAACAAATCCGATTTATGCGTGATCACATCAAAAAGTTAGCCGAACTTCATCGACTTCAACAGAATCAAGGTGGAAGCAGCTTTTTATCCGTTTTTTAATCAAGCTTATCTTTTAGATAAGAATAAGCAAAAACCGATTTTGGAAGAAACACATCCCATTGACCCAGGCCATCAACAGAAGTTTAAGAAAGTTATCAAAACAACGAAGACCGCCGAATCAAAGCCGTTCACTGGGATAGATAGTTGCGTATTTTGTTTGTAAGATGCATGTAAATTTTTAGGCACAAACAAAAACAAAAAGATTGGCGATTCAATTCCAATCAGGAGTGTTCTCTCGGGTTCCGCAAAACCTGAAACTAGTAAAGATGAATCTTCTCAAGTCGGAAATTCTATTATTGACAATATAGTTAAACAAGGTATTCAAATGGTGTACAAATACAACGCCGAGAAAAAGCTTTTTGTTTTCTGAAATTTTTGCATATCTGTCGAATTCTGAATTTGAGCACTATTACTTTTTTACTTTGTGTAAAATCGGAGAAAAAGTACAAGGGAAAGTAAACGGGAAAAAGTAATAGTGCTTGAATTTGTCATTAATTCATCAAATCTTGTCAATACATAATGAAGTTAATTGAAATTCAGGCAACTTCTTATGCGGAGAATCTGAATTTCACATTTCCGAGACCTGCAAAATCTTTCCCCGAATCAAGAAGCCCCTCTTTAGGGCTACAATTTTGGCAAGATCACATGCTATACGTCATATAAATAGATGTTTCTTGATTCGGGGAAAATCTTTCAGGTATCGAAAATGTGAAATTCGGACTCCCTGCATAAAATTACCCATAGAGGGGTCAATTCCAGATGATGAAAAAGCATTTTTTCGAAAAATTTCACGTTCAGTGGGATACTTAATCGATACTAGTTCCAATTTTTCAGTTGAATCTAAATCCATCCAATCCGAAAGTGTCGTGAAGTTCGATGCTGATGCTCAAACATCGGTTCGAGAAAACCTGGTGAATGCCACTTCCATTGGCAATTCTTCAACTAGACCTGAAGTCCTTTCCAGTAGGACGAATAAGTCATCCAAGCGATCTAATAACCGTGATACCTCTGAATCTTCTAGTAGCAGTAATAACTCACGAAAACCAACTTCAGAAACTGAAACATCAAAACAGTCGGAATCAAACGCGACAGAATCGTCGTCCCAAACAAATGAGTCGACTAGTCAATCGAGTGAAGAAAGCACGTCTGAGGAATCAAGCAGTAGTAGTACTTCCAAAACTACTAACTCAAGTAAAACGTCATCTGATTCGAGTAGTACGCTAGTTTCAAGATCAAGTAATTTTTTGAATTTCTTGCAGAGATTCCAGAATTGAACTTGAAATCAGATTTTGCGGTTGTGGAGCACCATTACAGAGTGAGCAAAAAAACCGGAGCAAATTTTTGCAGAAATTTTTTCCAAAACAACCCTATATGGGGCTTTCCTATGCGTGAAATCGATTGCGAGCATTGTAAAATCATGAAATCGCTTCCCTGACTCTGAAACAGATAAAAAACCTAAAAAATCGCAAAAATACTTTTTGTTTTTTGGACTTAATAAGGGTCAAGGAAACGATTTCACGATTTTTCAATGCTCGAAATCGATTTTTCACATTGAAAACCCCCATATAGGGTTGTCTTGAAAAAATTTTAGGCGAAAATTTGCTCGAAAAATCTGGTTTTTTTTGGCCCAACCTGTATTTTGAGCACAATTCAAATTGTTAATTTTCTCTTCCTAGACTAGACATATCAGCCTTTGTGAATTTTCTAATTTTGAGATATTCTTAGGAAGTTCATCTGCAAGCACGGTCTCATCGATTCCATCCGAAAATGTCACGGCTCCAGCATCAATTAGTAGCTCAAATAGTAAGAGCTCACATTCCAACTCTTCGACTCTGACCTCTGGAAGAAATTTAACTCCAAAGTAACTTTCTATAATCTTGGTCCAGAATGGGGAAGGGGTGGGGTTTTTGGAAAAATAATTTTTCTTAAAGGGGGTATTTTTTACTGCCTAATCTCCGAAAAAATTTTTCCTAATTTTTCCAAAATGACATATCTAGGGGTAATTTTATACGGGAAACACGAATCTGACATTATTTTATATGAACAAAATAACGTTAATTTACAAAATAAACGTTATTTTAGGAGTAGCTCCAACTATTTTAATCAATAAAAGCTAGTCCGTCAAATATAATTCAAAAATTTAGGAGCAANTATTTTATATGAACAAAATAACGTTAATTTACAAAATAAACGTTATTTTAGGAGTAGCTCCAACTATTTTAATCAATAAAAGCTAGTCCGTCAAATATAATTCAAAAATTTAGGAGCAAGCAACTATCTCCAACCTCAGCCTACCTACAAAAACTCCGCGAAGAAGTACTCAAAGATCAACATAGCTAAACCTTTATTTTAACATAAACATTATTGTATAGAATTCAATCAAAAACATCACAAGGAAAGCAAATATAATCCACATACTAGAGTTCAACAATGGAGATGAATATCTTGTTTTGATCGGACAATTGCAATTCAATACATGCTATCCACATGGCTGCTACGAGGCTTTTTGATCTTCTCGAAATTCTTCAGAATCATATCATGCAAAGTGGCGAAGTGGTTTCGAAGCTCCATTAAGACTAGACGAATATTGATGAACTGCTTCTCATCCATATCAAGAATTGCTCTTCGATAGTCATCCTAAATTAAGAGAAAGATTGGATCTCAAGTTAGAATGTGCATTACCACATGCGGATACTTTGCCACTTTTGTGACCAAGCGAGCGCGACTAACAAAGTAGCGAGACATCTGATCGAGAAAGCTAGCTGCCTCGGCTTCAACGGTGCGGACTTCGTTAAGAGCTTCTTCCTAAAATTCCAGAAAATATAATTCCAATGCATTTCTGGGAAGAGTTAGTGAAATTTTTTGTTGAAAAATACGACCCCAATGAAGTAATGAATGAGCTCATTTATCTAACAAGATCTGACCCCTCCACAAGCAGCGTCGTAATTTTGGTACAGGTTGGGGGGGGGGGAAGAGTTTTTTGAAAAAAATTTTCGATCTTTTTTAACAAAAACAGCTTCGCAGGCGAAAATTTTGATTGAAAAATGCTTGTTTTTAACCTGAAAATGCTCAGAAAATTGCAATTTTTGTTGAAAATTTTTTGATCAGTTTTTGATCGAAAAAATTTTTTTTCCAGGTTTGAGGGAAAGGTCCCCCCATAATTACGACGCTGTCCACAAGATCACCTGAATTGAAACGCCGAAATTGTTTCCATCTTCAATTCGAGGAATCAAAAAGATGATCCACATTTTTATCTTATTCACATCTAAAAAAGAGGCTTTTTTCGTATCGAAAATCAGACTTACCTTCGACTGCTTCTCTCAATAACGGCCGTAAAACGGATGTCAATTCAGCTAACTTCATGTTGCATTTTACGCTGCCACCAACAAATCCATACACCGGCGTTCCTATAAATAACATACACTTTTTAACAGCTAAACTATAGACAAAGTAGGTATTCTCTATTAGACTCTGTTCATAATGCGGTGTTTTTACATGGTGTTTTTTTCTTCTATTGAATTTTAATTTGGCCTGCATTTCAAGTAGAAAATGATTAACTCCCCCTATGACATACAGGGTGACGCACAAAAAAACCGGACACTTAAAAAATGTTTTTAACGTGTTTTTTCGACAGTCTTCAATCGAAATTTCAAACTTTTCATTTTTTCGACTTATTTCTCATCTTTTTTTTGCTATTTTTGAACTTTTCGGTGAAATATATGGGGTTTTAAGCAATAAAAATGAAGGTCATTTTGAATGATTATTGTTGTTTTTTGCTAAATAAACTATATTTAGATTTTTTAAGTGTCCGGTTTTTTGTGATTCACTCTGTATATCTACCTATTTGCTGGCTCAGCTTCGGTTTCTTACGAGTAGGTCCATCAATCGCTTGATAGTCATCGTCCGATGTATTTGGTTCAAGTTGTGACAATGGCAACGGCACGATCTCATCTGTATTCGGTAAGAGTTGCTGTAAACGAGAATAAGCAAAATCCCCGCTCTAAAGATTATATTTGAGATTTAATTGTAATATTAAAAGGGAAATATGCAAAAATATAACGCTTTTAACTTTAAATATTCTGATTTACGAATTTTTTGTTACAGGATTTTTTCATAGAAACGTTTGAAAGTTTAATCCCTGGTTATTTATACATGTATATTCCCTCTGAATTTCTCAATGACTTACTTCAAGTAAAGCATTCAACTCAAGTACTTTCTTTGGAAATTTTTCAAAGACAATGTGTTCGGCTTCATTCAAAAGATTTTCCTTGTACACATCAACCTATAAAAATCCAGATTTCTCTATCAGAAAAAATAGAGACTAACCTGCTTCTTATCTTCATTTTCACGATTTACAACCGATAAAAGTCTCTTCTGAGCTGACATAATAAAGCAGAAATCTAAATAAGATCAACTTGAGAAAACTTTATTTAGATATATAATAAAGAAACAAACTATAAATAATTAGGGTTGGGGGGAGGGAATTTTTCCGTTTCCCGAAATCGAGAAAGGCTTTATAACTTTTTATGGTAAACTGTGCGTAGCTTGGTGTTTTTGGAAAAAATATTCTTCAGATTTTTCTGCATATTTTTGCAACAGACTGCATCGAAAAATATGACTTGGTAAAAAGTTATAGTCTTTCCCGGTTCAAGAAAACGGAAAAAATTTTCCCGTCAACCATATAAATAATGTAAATATAAAGAAATCGAATATTTATTTAATACAAAACCCGCATTAATATAATAAAAATCAATGGCATACTAACAAGGAACCATCTCGAAGTGTGATATTGAAATCAATATTGAAACAATTTGCGCTAGGTTTCGATATCAATTTCGATGTCACATTTCGGAATTGTTCCTTGTAAGGAGATGTCAAGCAACCACTTAGCGCGAATTAATATGCTCAAAGTGTCAATTTTGACATCTGCTTAAAAATGCGAATTTTGGGACAGTAAATAATTTGTTTGTGGTGTAAAATTTAATCAGCGGTGGCAAATTTGACACCACAAAAAATTATATTCTGTTCGCAAAATTCGCATGCATAATTAAGCAGGTGTCAAAATTAAAATAGTTGATGCTTGGAGCGCACTATGACTTTCTTTACCGTTACGACGGTATATGTAACCTTTTAGGAAGTCAATGCATTTTTTATGTGAATTTCGAATTAACTAGATTGTTACTTCCGAAAAGTTTACAGCATACATAAACAGTGGGTTGATATTTTTGGCCAAAATATGAAGGGGTCTGTCGTAAAAATCCTCATATTCAAGCAACAAAAAAAGCACAGCAGGCAAAATTTTTTTGAAAACGCTTGTTTGTAAGTGTAATTGCTAAGAAAAAGTAAATTTTTGTTGAAAAATGGAAAATTTTAGTCACTGTATATGTATAAACGAATTTACAATCAAATGAGATAACATTGTATCAAATCTTTAATCTTCAACATATAAGATCAGCTTATTAAATGCACATAATCGATTGTAGTATTTTTACAACGTCTCAAGGAAAAATTTCGGGAGCCGATTGCAAATTGACTAGAACTTTGGTATATGTCTAATCCACGACCAATTTTTACTGTCCAGCCATTGTTAAACCTGAAAATTAATCTGATCAGGAGCGTAGCCAGAAAAAAATTTCGGAGGGGCTGAAGAGTAAAATTTTTGGCGACTTTTTTTAGTCCGCGCGGCCAATTTTTTGTTAAAAACTTTTACTAAAAAGCAAAACAATCAGAAAATTTTTTTTGAAAGTGCTTTTTTTAAGCTAAAAATGCTCAGAAATTTACCATTTTTGGTGAAAAAATGGCCTATTTGAGTGAAAAAATTTTAGTAAAAAATCATAATGGAGGATCATTAAGATTTTTTATTTTCAAAAATATTGGACAAATCATAGGGAGGGGAACAAGAGGGAAAATTTTTCATAGCTCCTGGCTAAGCCACTACTTTTGACATCAATGAAATAACTCAAACAAGTTACTTGATTTCTCTGTCATGAAATTCTTTATATACAACAGTTAATTTAATTCGATGCTCATTCAAACTAGCTTCCAATTCTTTAAAAGCACTTGTTCGATTGTGAGTATCACTTTTCGAATTCCTATCAGTCGTAATCAATCGGATCCAACTTAAATTCTTGGCCTTTTCTACTAATAATTCACAGAACATTAAAAAATTATAGACCTAAAAAAGCACAAGTTCAATAGGAAATTTTTTAAAAACGAACATTAATGTAACCACAAAAGTTCATGGGGGCAAAAAATTAAGGACTTTGGGAGCTACACGCCTGAGGGAGCGCACTTAACAGGAATAAAAATGCCAAAGTAAAAATGTCAAAAAATTTTTTGAAAATACACTATATAGGGGTAAAAATTGACGAGGAACACGTTGGAACTATTATTTTTATGTCAAACTCACTGGAAACCTTTGAAAAAAAATCATAGAGCCCTTTAGTCGGTTCAAAATTTGAACTTCGAAAAGTAGTATCAAAAGCGCTCATAGACACAGTTTTCACATGATGAAGCAAGCCTAAGTCTTTTAACCATTCGTCAAAGTTATCATCATTCAATTTTAGCTTCAGTCCTTTAAGATCCATATCGCGTAAATCACCAAGAGGATTTGCCATTTTAAACGCTAAAAATAGATAGAATTCAAAAAGTCAGTAAAATAAGTAAATTCAAAAAAGGTGAAAATTCAACGATTTCCAATGAGTTTGACATAAAAATAATAGTTCCAACGTGTTCCTCGTCAATTTTTACCCCTATATAGGGTATTTTCAACAAATTCTTTGACGTTTTTACTTCAGCATTTTCATTCCTGTTAAGTGATCTCCCAGATGTAGTAGCTCCAAAATTTTTTTGGGGTCCCAATTTCGAAATAGTATCGATTTTTTTTCACATTTTTAAACACCCCTCTATCATTTTAAAATATTTTTCGCTGAAAGACTGTATACGCTAATCTTTCGTCAATGATTATGTAACGAGGATCCCGCACTCAGGTATGAAAGCTCACCTGGTGCATAGCAGAAATGTATGGGTCTTCTACAGTCACTTCAGTAAGCTTATTATCGATGCATCGAGAAAATATTTTTTCATATGTATAACCTTGAGTATTTTCTCCAATTCTAAGTTGGTCAAATTCTACTTTTACAGGAACAGAAGACTTCGATTTTAAAGTCTCAGCTCGGGATATATAAGAAGTGATTCGGGAACGAAGTTCATCTCTCTTACGTATATCATTTTCCACTAAAATTATTTGAACAAACATTTTCTTAAAAACAATATTATTACAATTGTCATTTAAAAATACAGGGTGAATTAAATAACCACATCGAAAATGCGCGCGATCGATTCCTCGCATAAATTTACCCAGGAAGATGATTTTTAGAAAAGAGAGAATCCAAGTTACTCGATTCGTCATTAGAGTAGTGTACTCAAATACAGCACTGGGCTGATGCTTCAAAATAATTTTAGCGTCATGACACTAGAATATTGAAAGCACCCACAGAAAACTTTGCTTCAAAACCTTTATCAGATTCCTCATAAAACCCATAAGGAATCTGATATAGGGGAGAAGTCAAAAATTTCAAAAGGGTCCCCACTTGTTTTTTCAAAAATTTGGCAAAAAATATAAGGAGGGACCAAGGCAATTTTTTCGAATTTTCAAAAAATGGTCATAATGGAGAAGAGGATAATGGTCATAATCATAATGTGAAACCATTATGATTTGAAAAAATTTTGAGCAAAAAACATAAGTGGGACTCTGACTTTTTTTGGTCTTGAAGTGGTTGGGGGAGGACGCGAACACCAACGCAGCCACGGCACTAAAGCCCACCCTGTAAAGGAACAAGTAAAGAATGAGTTTTCCTTTTTACACTTTTTTGAAAACGTATTTAATATATTTTCTTCAAATAAAACTTACAATTTAATGCTTCCATTAAATAGCCAATCCCTTCCGTATACTTTGATAATGCTGCTTCAGAATTTCCCATTGAATCACGTTGAGTAGCTTCGATTAATGCTGGTCTGGCTTTTGACATTAAAGTCTCGTATTCCATCTTCGTGATTCACTAAACTTCAAGATGGAATTAACTAATAGTTTAGAGCAGATGTACTGTAAATGGGTTACTTTTCCTGAAAAAGAAATCCATTAATTGAATATGGCATATTTTTGAGCACACATGCACAAGGGGGTACAGTACCTCTCCAGTAGCGTACCTATTGGGGAGATACAGCCGCCCCCCCCCGAAATCGAAAATAATTTGTGTTAACTCCTGTTATGGGCTGCGCACCCCCTCATATCTCCTGAAAATGAGTAGGAAGAAAGAGGCAGGAAAAAAGGCTTAATCGATCATTTAAATTTTTTATACGCCAATCATTTACGAAAATGATAAATTATCACTCAAATATGCAAACAAGAGCAAAATTTTATTTTTGGGCTCAATTAGACGTGTCTAACCTTAAGTTAGTATATCTAACTTCAAGTTAGACGAGTCTAACCCATACCTGAGCAGAGGGGGTCCATATTTTCCAAAAATTTACGAGGGTGAGGGGGTATAGGGGCAAATCCGTAAATTTTACGACCCCGAGTTGGAGACCAAAAAAAGGTCGCCAAGTTAGTTACGGGAGGTATAGGGACAAATCCGAAAAATTTACGGGGGGGGGGGAGTCCATTTCTGAACTCCCCACCCAGATATGGTCTAACCTGAGGTTAGACATGAGCCCAAAAATAAAAATTTGCTCTTTTTTGCATATTGGAGTGATAATTTATCATTTCCGTAAATGATTGGCGTATAAAAAATTTAAATGATCGACTAACAAGGAAGGGTATCGAACTGATCAATCGATTTCGACAAAATTTTGTTTGCAATCCATAGGCACCATTTATACTTGCCGCAAGACGCGCGTGTCTTGCGGGAAGTATAAATGGCGCCATAGAGGGGAACCCCAAGTTATTTATCAAAAAATTTCGGCTTTTCATTGTCTGTGCAACTTTAGATTATTCCTATACCCCAAAGGGGTCGATTTTTATAAGAAATTTCACATAGAATCTATAAAACTTTTAATTTGTTAGCTAATTTTTATGAAAGATGAATTTTAGCAATAAATTTCAAATTTGTAAAAATTAGCTAAAAAATTTAAAATTTTATAGATACTTTGTGAAATTTCCTATAAAAATCGACCCCTTTGGGAGTAATGGAAAAATCAAAAGTTGCTTAGACAATGAGCCGAAAATTTTGATAAATAACTTGGGGCTTCTCTAGCGATTGCAAATAAAATTTTGTCGAAATCGATTGATCAATTCGATACCCTCCCTTGTAAATCTAGACTATATATATTGTTTGCAAAACATGCCATATAATGCTGTTTGTCCATGCAAGAAAAAAGCATTATGCGCTGCACTATTTGTGAAGCAGAAATGTGCGTCACTCATACATTGGATCACTTATGGTGTCAAGAAAAATACATTGTTAAAATCGTCTTACAGTCAACCCTCGATCATCCGATCCCCTCGAGAGGGATGGCATTTTGTCAATTTTTGGAAATGTGATTGATTTTAATGTAAAAATACATATTTTTTGGATTCTGCACTACAAAATTGTAAAAAGAAAATGTGATTAACCCATCAAAATAGCCTTAAAAATGGCTAAAATACAAAAGAAGCTAAAAAATGATCAAAAATTTTTTGCGAATTTTTTAAAAACTCTTTCATTTTTGGAGTTTCCATAGCCGATTCTTAAAGAAAATATGGTTAACGACCTCAAATAGTGTACAAAATAACCGAGATAAAAAAAAATCGAGTTTTTCTAGGGTCGGATAATCGAAATTCTAATCGATGGGAGAGGTCGGATAATCGAGGGTGATTGTATTTAAAGGGGGAGTATTTTTTTACGGCCTAATCTCCGAAAAAAATTTTCCTTTTTTTAAACACTACTTTTAGGGGTAATTTTGCATGGGGAATCAATTGCGCGCATTTCCGAGTCGTGAAAATGCATGCTAGACCCTGATTCAGGGAAAGGGTTGGGGTATTGAAGCGAAAATAATAATAAAAATTCGGTTTTTTTACAGAGAAAACGTCGTTTCTAGGGTAATTTTAGGCGGGAAATCGATTGCATGTATTTCCAAACCCTGAAAATGCATGCCTGACCTTGATTCAGAGAAGGGGTTGGGGTATTGAAGTAAAAATTAAGGAAAGTAATGCACGCAATCGATTTATCATAAAAAATTACCCTAAAACGACTGTTTTCCGAATAAAACCAGAATTTCTTTGATTTTCGCTTCAATACTCCGACTCTTCTCTGAATCAGGGTCAGGCATGCATTTTCAGGGTTCGGGAATACGCGCAATCGGTTTCCCGCCTAAAATTACTCTAGAAATGATATTTCTTGGAAAACAACCGAATTTTTTTACTTTCACTACAATACCCCTTCCCTGAATCAGACCGCGGCCCCTGTCCTTAGCCAGAGTCCGGAAATGGGTTCGGAACCCATTTGGAGTCCCGGTTTTCGAACCCCACTGGTACAGGACCTACTTGAGATACCTGGATCGAGGACCTGATGGGGTCCTTGGATCCCGGATCCATGGGTTCCGGGGTCCCAAAAAAGTGGGTCCCTTTCGGACTATGTCCTTAGCACCCCTGCCCTTGTGGCTACCCTAAAAATTCTTTAGGATTTTTTAATATTAAAAATTAGGATGATCGATGTAAAAGAAATGAAGAAATAGAATAATGTTTAAATTTCCCGCGTTTTTACGTAAATATTTTCTAGATCAAATTGAAACATTTTCAATCGTCAAATATTTTTAAAAAATCATCAAAAATATTTTTTAATTGTGTTACTACAGATAATTTTACTTCTTTTCAGGCTTTATTTGACTAATTAAGTTTAAAAATGGGAGATCATTATGGATTTTCGCTTACGACATTCAGGTATTTTATTCTATTCATTTGTTTTTTCATAGATTTTAGTCCCTCGGGTAAGCTAATGCAAATTGAGTATGCTTTAAACGCTGTTCGCAATGGCCAGCCTTCTGTAGGACTTCGAGGTAACTATTCAACTAGTCAAGGATGTATCTTTGGGCTGGCTTGGGAGGAAAACACCTTGGAGGACCTTTTTTGGAAATTTTTTATTGTTGAATATTGCTTTCTAAGCAAAAACAGCGCCAAATGCAAAATTTATTTGAAGATGCTTGTTTTTAATCTGAAAATTTTGATTTTTGATTGAAAAAATGGAAAATTTGTTCAATTGTTGGTTTAAAAAATCATGAGAGACCGTTAGGATTGAAACAAATTTTTGATAAATTTTGAGCAAAAGAATAAGGGGGATCAAGGGGAATATTTTCAAATTTTTATCGACTTAGGAGTGGGAACATCCCCGTGTCCTCCCCCTGTAATTACGCTCTTGCATCTTCTGCACTTGCCTGCTGGTCGGCAGACATGTACAGGAGCTTCTTTCTTAGTAGAGAATATCACATTTTTAGCAACCGATGGTGTTGTGTTGGCAACTGAAAACAAATCGTCTGTTCTTTATGCCGATGAGAATAAAATCGAGAAAATCAGCGAACATATTGGTTGTGTTTATAGTGGAATGGGTCCAGATTATCGGTATGTGTGTCCTTGTTGACTAGTGTATAGTAATTTTTTTAGTATTTTGGTGAGAAAGGCAAGAAAGATTGCGATGGAATATGAGCTTGCGTATGGTGAAGAAATTCCACCAACACAGCTTGTTACACGTCTGGCCGCCGTCATGCAGGAATATACTCAATCTGGGTAAGTTTTTGTTGTTATTTATACTCATTTTAATTTTCCGGTACTAGTTCTGAAGGGGAACCACTTGAAATTTTTGAAAAATGACCCCTATAGAGGTAGTTTCTACAAGAGGATTTTTATGCGAAGAACCCAAATTCGCATTTCAAATCGTGAAAATGCTTTCTTGTGTACCTTCGACGACTTTGGGCATAATGATTTTGCCTATGCAACAATGATGCATCGAAATCGCTATTTCGAATTTCAGCCCCCAAAATTTCGATTTCGACTTTTCCAATTTCGAAAATTCGAAGTTATTTCGATTTTTCGAACTTCAAGCCTTTGAAAAAATTCAAAAATTTGATCAACTTTGAAAAAAAACTACATCTCCAAATGAGAATTCGACTAGCCCATTATGATTGATCAAAGAGTAAAAACTTCAAAAATTTATTTGAAATCCGGTGGCCAGTGAAAATTCATGTGTGATTTTTTGGACGGCACAACGAAGAATGATATCCATTTGCCGGCTATTAAAGACTGCGAATGTAAAATTATTAACTGATCAGTGAAATTTGTATTCTTCGCATAAAAATATCCTTCAGGTCAGAAACTACCCTTATAGGAGTCATTTTTCAAAAATTTCAAGTGCCTCCCCTACCCCAAACTAGTACCATTTTTCCCAACAACTAACATTACTTTTAGTGGTGTTCGACCGTTTGGTGTATCAATGTTAATTGCTGGATGGGATGCAAGTGCAACAGAGCCTCGACCACTATTGTTTCAAGCAGATCCATCGGTGAATAGATATGAGTTTTTCCTATATATTATTTTTATAGGGCGCCTACTTTGCTTGGAAGGCAACAGCACTTGGAAAGAATGATGTGAATGCAAAGACCTTTCTTGAAAAACGCTACAATGATTCCCTAGAATTGGATGATGGAATCCACACGTCACTCTTGACATTGCGAGAATCATTCGACGTTGGTATGACTGAAGAAAACGTCGAGATTGCAGTTTGTGACAAGAACGGATTTAGACGTCTGGCCAAGCAACAGATCAAAGACTATCTCACCGAATTATAAATGTTTTAATGCTTTTGTTTGTTTTATTTATTTAAATAAATACATATGGTTATGTTTTTGGTATTAGTCACGCTATTCGTTATAATCAAGATATTATTTTTTAAGCTTATTAGAATTACAGGATGTATTGAAAAAATCGGAATTTGGGCAATTTTTTCATAGTTTTTGACCCGAAATTTTTTCTAAAATCCTAATAATGACTCAAATAATTTTATGCGGGAAATCGATTACGTTCATTCCCTATGTGTGTATTTAAAAGCGAAAAATACAATTTTACACACTTACTTTCTTGATCAGGATCTAGGAAGCATTTTCGAACTTCGGGAATGCGTGCAATCGATTTCCCGCATAAAATTACCTCTATATGGGTCATTTAGGATTTTTGAAAAAAAATTCGGTTCGAAAAAACATGAAAAAATCGCCCAAATTTCGGTTTTTTCACACATCCTGTAATAAATAGCCTTTTAAGATAAAATGACTAATATTCATTGTCAAACAAAGTAAGTTAGTTTTATTTTCTTTTAAGGAATATTATAAATTCTATTGCTAATTTTGGGCACTATACGAATAACGGGCCCACTCAATGATGGTTGAAATTTGTTCTTTGATATTGAAAGTTTGGAGCTACTATACAATAGGTCGGGGGGAGGCCACCTACTTTAAAAAACCAAAAAATTTTCTGGGCCCCTCTAGGGGTAAAAACATGCGGGGATTCGAAGTTGACATTTTCGAAGTGAAAAAATGCTTCCCTGATATAGGAAGGCCTGAGTATTGAAGCTAAAAGTCGCAAAAATGCGATTTTTCGACTATTTCCTTTAATACACAGGCCTTCTCGTGAATCGTTAGAAAAATTTCAACCATCGTGTAGCAGCGGGTCCGTTAAAGTCGTATAGTACCTAATCTTGTTAAGATATGATTGGTATCAGACAGAAGAGTTTGTTTTTATTGCTATCCGACAAAAAGGTCTATCTAGTGCTGATTGCTCAGTTGCTTATGATGGATATAATTTAACGGTTTCTGCTCATGACCAAGTTATTTTTTCCGCTCCACTTTGTCATCCGATCAATAAAGAGAGCATCACATTGACATGTACACCTTCAAAGGCACGTTTGAGAATTTAAAAATTTCAACTATTTTTTAATATATAGATTGAGGTAAAATTGAAGAAAATTACTGGTGAACGATGGGCAAGCTTGTCAGTTGAGGAAGAAGAGAAACGTCCAAGTGTTTCGACTAAAAATTGGAATGTCATTGAAAAGGAAGCTGAAAATGAAGAAGATAGTAGTGATGTTCAGTCACTTTTCCACGTATAAAATTGATTTATTTTGGCACTAGGAACGAACTTCACGGAAGTTAGATTCGCGAATCTACTTCACTTTTCGATTTTGGGTCAACTTTTTGAAATTTTATGCAAAAAAAAATCCATTCTGGAGTAATTTTATGCGAGAAATCGATTGCGCGCACTCACTAAGCGTGAAACTTTTTAAATAAAATATTTTTTTCGATTTTGAGTCAATTTTCATACATCATTCGCTTCAATTCAAGACGAATTAAAAATTTTTTATTTCCCCATAGACGAAAGCTCTTGTGATTTGAAAATGTCAATATTGTGATTTTTGTATTTTAGTCAGAAAAAAATGGACACTATTACGCGTAGAGGTGTGCATGATAAATATTGGGATGCGAGTTTCAGATATATCTTTCGTTGCGTTTGCAAACTTTGGGATTTTTACTACTGCCAGTATCGCGAAACGAAAAAATGCATGTTATCCGCTAGATATTCTATTTTTAGCTTAAAAACTCAAAAATATTTCTCAAAAAAATGTTTGCATGCGGAACTAGGTTTTTTTCTTTAACTAAAGAATTTCGCCAAAATTGACAGGGAAGATTTTCACGCTTATTGAGTGTGCGCAATCGATTTCTCCCATAAAATTACTCCAGAATGGATAATAAAAGGTTGACCCAAAATCGAAAAGTGAAGTTAGAGTTGCGGAAATTAGATTCGTGAAGTTAGATTCCGAAAAAACAAGTGAATTTCGTTCCTAGTGCCTTATTTTTGTCGATATAATTGTTTATTTTGCAGCAAATTTACAAAAACGCTGATGAAGATACACGTCGTGCAATGATTAAATCGTATACGGAATCTTGTGGCACTGTCCTGAGCACAAATTGGAAGGAGATTGGCGCCAAGACGACGGAAGTCAAGCCACCTGATGGCCTTGAGTTTCGTAAAGAATAGTGATTCCTCAAGTTTTATTTCAGAAGATATATTTTTGGTATTTTCTATGCAGCATTTTCAATCAATTTGAGCAGAAATTTTCGTTAATAAACTATTGTATTTGTAAATAAAATATTTTCATGATTCAATGCAATTTGTCCCAAAATTGTGCATAACTTTGTGCTTCCCATAGAGGTTCTTAGAATGCCATTACTGATAAGGCAAATACTTGGAATTATAGAATTACATTTTATTGTTCTGGGAAAATGAAAAATCAAAAACTGAAGTCAATTTTTCATTTATCATCACAAAATTACTGAGCTCAAAAAATGACAAATTCAAATGAACAGAAGTTGAAACGAAAAGGAAAAATGTTAATGGGATTGTATGTTTTTGCAAGTTTTTGAGTTGAACACAAAAGGTATTGCTGGTATGAATAATATTTTTAAAAAAGTCATAAAATTACATGAATCAAATTTTTCATGATTCAAGCTAATCGTATCTTACTTCCGGTTGTTGATGAAGATGATTTGTATTTGTTTATTAACTTTGAAGATAAGAGAGACATAAAAAACAACCTCAAAAAAATTGCTACTCGTATATTACTTCCGTTTGATTCAGCTATAAAGTATGATTCATCTATAAATTTATTTCCACCCACACACTTAAAATTTAATGAAAAACTTAATGTAAAAAATGTAAAATTCAGGGTTTTCGTGTCAATACTCAAACTAATTTAAATGAAGTCGAGACGTCTAAGCGCCGCGTTTAGCGTCTCGACCAGCGCTGAAGGTGCTCGGTCTCCCTGTTGGGCTCTAAGACATTTCTCAACGAATTTTATAATAGCGCACTTTGCCTGAATTGCAATAAAATCTGTATATTGACGCGATTAATCATAAAATTCGTTGAGAAATGTCCTTGATCCAAAAATTGGGCAAATGCTTTTTTTATCATATTTTTTATATTTTACGACCATTACCAAATTAAAAAAGTGTTTGTTGCTTTATCATCGTTGCATTTACTAGGAATCGCCTATCCCCAACACTAGTAATTAGCCGTTATCAGCACCGAAGACACGGCGTCAGCCCACGACTTATAACCGTCTATCTCGTCATAACAGCGGGCCAATTCTTGGAACTGCTCATAATCGGTTAATAAAAAGAGCGCTATCAACGCCCATCTCTCACAGTTTCCTTATGCCAGCTCAGCGTATCCACCGCTCTAGTAATGGTTGGTCTGAGATTGAAAATTTCGGATTTCAACCCATTTTTTGAAAATTTTATTCCGAGGCCTCAATTTCGAAAATTTATTTTTCAAAAAAATTTAAAAAAGTTTTTTTAAGACTAGACGATAAAAAATGTGTGACGAAGATATTGCCGCATTGGTTATTGACAATGGATCCGGTATGTGCAAGGCCGGTTTTGCCGGAGACGATGCACCACGCGCCGTTTTCCCATCTATTGTTGGAAGACCCCGTCATCAAGGTGTTATGGTTGGCATGGGACAAAAGGTATTGACTTTTTTTACACTTTTTTCTATAGAGAATTGATTTTTTAGGACTCGTATGTTGGAGATGAGGCACAATCGAAGAGAGGTATTCTCACCTTGAAATACCCCATCGAACACGGCATCGTTACCAACTGGGATGATATGGAGAAAATCTGGCACCATACCTTCTATAACGAATTGCGTATCGCCCCAGAAGAGCATCCAGTGTTGCTCACCGAAGCTCCACTCAATCCAAAAAGCAACCGCGAACGTATGACTCAAGTAAGTGGATGGCAACACAGGGATATCAAATTTTGAATTTCGCATAAAATCGAGTTCAAGTTGAACCTATAAAATGTCGAATTTTCAAAAATTCGACATTTTATAGGCTCAACTTGAACTCGATTTTTATGCGAATTTTAAAATCTGAAAGCTACATTTGCATAATTTAGATCATGTTCGAAACCTTCAACGTCCCTGCCATGTATGTCAACATCCAAGCCGTTCTATCCCTGTATGCGTCTGGACGCACAACCGGTATTGTCCTCGATACTGGTGATGGTGTTACGCACACGGTATTTTTTTACTTTTTGCTAAGTTGTTATTTCCTATTTTTTAGGTTCCAATTTACGAAGGTTATGCCCTCCCCCATGCCATCATGAGACTTGACCTCGCTGGCAGAGATCTTACCGACTACATGATGAAGATCTTAACTGAGGTAAACGATAAAATCTTATTTAAGGGTAAATAACAGGGATGGCAAAGTGTTATTAATAAGATTTGTCCTTATTTTGAGAGGCCAAATCTTTTTTAACAAATTTTATTAGAAAAACTTATTTTTGTGAAAAATCCTTATTTTCATTCTTCCTGACTTGGTATCCCTGGTAAATCATCTTTTCTAGCGCGGCTATACCTTTGTCACCACTGCCGAACGAGAAATTGTTCGTGATATCAAGGAGAAACTTTGCTATGTTGCATTGGACTTTGATCAAGAACTTAATACCTCTCAAACCAGCTCAGCTCTCGAAAAGAGCTATGAGCTTCCCGACGGCCAAGTCATCACTATTGGAAACGAGAGATTCCGTTGTCCTGAAGTTTTATTCCAGCCCAGCTTTGTTGGAATGGGTAAGACTTTCACTTTTTCAAGCGTAAACAGTTAATCGTAAACTTTTTTCTAGAATCTTCCGGAATCCACGATACTACATACAACAGTATAATGAAATGCGATGTGGATATTCGTAAAGATCTTTATGCTAACACTGTTCTTTCCGGTGGTACATCAATGTTCCCCGGCATTGCTGACCGCATGCAAAAAGAGATTCAGGTATAGAAAAAAATTCTTTTCAAATTTTATTTTTTGTTACAGCATCTTGCCCCATCCACGATGAAGATTAAGATCATTGCCCCACCAGAACGTAAATACTCCGTCTGGATCGGTGGTTCCATTCTCGCTTCACTTTCCACCTTCCAACAAATGTGGATTAGCAAACAAGAATACGATGAATCCGGCCCATCAATTGTCCATCGCAAATGCTTTTAAACTGACCTAATCGTCTGTCTCAAAATTGAAAAGCTTAATAAATTATATTGTCTTTTATTTTTAGAAGAAAAAATTTATTACCTAAAATACACATCAAATGGGGGGAACATAAACAAAGTCAAACATAAGCCTATGAAGTTTTTTGCCATACATCAGTGACAGTGTTAAGGGGAGCAACACGGATATTAATCCCCCACGAAATCGGACGAAAAAACCAAAATTAAATTAAATTGGTTCCCTTAACGCCGCACTTCTATATATAACCAAAGGGAAAAGTTGAAAAATAGGCTTAAGAACATACACAAACACGATTGCAACTTATAAATATTTTAATGAACGACTCATAATAATTTTTAATGGTTTTTATTCAGAAGGTGCTAAAAAGATCAAATCTAATCATTACTCTGAGTCACTCAAGAAAACAACATCGTCTTATTGACCCGAGTAAAATTTAGGCTGAAATATAGCCTTACACGAAATCAAGCATAAAAAGTTACATAACAAGATGCATCTAAAATTTGGGAGCTACTGTCGGCTCTTATACCCCAATGAACGTGGTCTAAAATAAAATTTTTTGTATTTTCGAAATGTTCTCAAAAATGACTCTATTAGGGGTGATTTTATGCGGGAAACACGTTAGCGATGTTAATTTTGCGTAAAAACGCTTCCATTTTTTAGAAAATCGAATTGAAGACAAAGAAAGTACATATTCCGAAAAAGCTAATATGCAAAAATTCGATTTTCTAAAAAATAGAAGCGTTTTTACGCAAAAATAACATCTCCAACGTGTTTCCCGCATCAAATTACCGCGAATAGGGTCATTTTTAAGAAAATTTCGAAAAGTTAAAAAAAATTTTCGATTTTAGACCATGGATATAAGGGCCGAAGTAGCTCCAAAATTTGAGAGATACTCTTTAAATTTAGTATTTAGCCAAAAATTTTGATTTGAAATTCACAAAGATCACTCAAAAAATTCTATGGAATAACAAAAAATCCTGAAGAAAATCCGAAGCTACTGCACTTTAAAGTAGTCACTTACATGATCGCAAAATATCGAAGTTAGAAAATGCCAGAATTTTAGATTTGTTCGTAAAAAGTGATGTTCTAAAAAGTTGTTCACCGTGATCTCAGAAATTCAACAAGCTATCTCTCTCAGCCCGGTTTTACGTGGAAAAACTGGGTAAAATAGCGATTTTTTATGATCTGGCTCAAAAACACTCTTTTTTGCCATTTTAGAGGTCAAAAAATTTTTTCGACGCCGGATTCGTGTTTTTAAGCTATTTTTACCACTAGATGTTTTTAGAAAAAAAATTTTTCTAAAAAATGACCATTTTT
Organism: Acrobeloides nanus; assembly: GCA_900406225.1. Lineage (NCBI taxonomy): Eukaryota > Metazoa > Nematoda > Chromadorea > Rhabditida > Cephalobidae > Acrobeloides > Acrobeloides nanus. The sequence continues at coordinate 9,609 of OZJO01021998.1, read as the reverse complement.
GCCACTTTTTTTCATCACCCTGTAAAATTCTTGCATTTTTCTAATTTCGACTTACGATTCAGTAAGTGACTATCTTAAAGTGCAGTAGCTCCGAAAATCCTTAAAACATGAGCGAAATCAATTTAAATACAACATTTTCAAATTCCAATTATTCCCTGATTAATGACGACTTCGAAGTATCGGTGAAGTGACATTGAACTTGGTAGTTTTTTTCAGCGGCATCGGTTTTGGTTCACTTAAACGCTTGTCTTTTGCTTGCGGTACCCATTTTGTGCCCACTTTTTTCAATGGCACCTGTTGAATTTCACTAAAGCGTTGATCATTCTTCTGCTTGCGATATCCATTCGGCAAATCTTCTGTAATCTTTTCAAATCCATTCGTGTATCCCTTGTTGCTTCGCAAACGGTGAATGGTATCCAAGACTTCATGGTTCTCTTCGGATGCCTTTGATGAGATCGTATTCGAGCGAGAACTTCGGAAATCAGATTCATCGGATGAAAGGAAGTCGTTTTCGATTTTGGCACGCTTGTTGTTTTTCTGCGAATTATTGGCCAGTTCATCAGGCTTGAAGCTATTTGTGAGACGCCTTGATGGAAATTCGAAGCTGTTGCTCAAACGTCCTCGTGGTTGAGTCTCCATTTTTTCATAAATATCCACTTTCTTGGGTGGTAGACGATTCGATTTCGGCACTAACGGCGATGTAGTTTCATGTTTTTCCAACATTCTTTTCATTGAAACATCTTGGCGCTGGTATTTCTTGGGTGATTGTGCATGAATCGAATCGGGAACATTGAAATCCGTCTGAGAACTGGGCTTTTCAAGCATATCCACCACTTTCTTGGGTGAAACAATCGATTTTTTCCCATTTAAGTCCATTGGTGATGTATGATTAGTAGACAGAAGCTTATCACTAGGCTCAATTTTCGGCGATTCATTCTTTCCATTCAACGAGATAGAGTTCCAAGCATCGCCAAGACGTGCTAATGTACGTGAGCTAACAGGAGTGGAATTGTCATTAAGGTTTTTGGCAATTCTTTCAAAGATATCTTCCTCCGCATCAAGTTCGTCCCGTTTAATTTTCTCACGCTTCATAATCATATAGCTTAAGTTGCGAGCCTAAAAAGGATAAGTTACATAGTATTTCAAAAAAAAAATCCTCCAAATCGGCAGATTTGTTGTACAGGGTGGGGCAAAATTACACGGACTTTTTTTATCGTTTGTTGTATTTTATTCTTATTTCTTGAAAAATCACTTNGTTACATAGTATTTCAAAAAAAAAATCCTCCAAATCGGCAGATTTGTTGTACAGGGTGGGGCAAAATTACACGGACTTTTTTTTTATCGTTTGTTGTATTTTATTCTTATTTCTTGAAAAATCACTTTATTTCGCTTTTAAAACAAAAAAGATTCGAATTTAAATGTTGTGATTGCTGCCAATGGTGGTCACTTTGAATAATTTCATTTGTTTTTAATGTTGTTTTGGTTATATTTGTTGTTTTCTGAAAAAATTTTTTTTAAAGTCCGTGTAATTTTGCCCCACCCTGTACTAGGGGGAGGGGGTTTCGAGTATGGGGAACACGAATCCGATGAAATTTTTTGATTTTTGTGACCACAGAAAAGGGTCGAATCGGCAAATTTTTCTTCAATTTTTGGGGACGTGTTTTTCGATAGAAATTAACGTACAACATACACGTCCCCCAAAAATTAAAAAGGACCACATCTCTTACAAAATGGCATCGATTTTGCGTATTAAAGAGCTAAAAGTAAATTATATCTTGCCTTTTCTAAATTCATTCGAACTCTTCGGCTCTTTTCATAGTTCCGTTGAAGTACCCCTGAACCAATATAACGAGGCTGAAGCGATGGAACATCGACGTCGATTTTGATAGATTTAGCTACAGGGACTGGCAATTCTTTACTCCAATCAGGAATGATCTTCATATCGATGGGCTCTTGCATGAGTGGCTTGTTCTCATTCAAAGCCCTAAAAATTTCAATTAACTATATCATAAAATTTTTGGAGCTACTTCAGCTCAAAAAATGAAGCGTTTTTACGCAAAAATAACATCGCTAACATGGTTCCCGCATAAAATTACCCCTAATAGGATCATTTTTGAAAAAATTTCGAAAAATAAAATTTTTCGATTTTAGACCACGTTCAATGTAAAAGACGAAGTAGCTTCCAATTTTTTTAACGCAGAGTGTAAAACCATAATTTTATGTTTCCGTGTTTTTTTTTCAAAATTAAAACATACCGCTTGATCTTCCAATATGCATAAATATCATTAACAATCAAGGGAGTAATATTTAAACGCTTCGAAATTTCTTCACAACTCACATAATGGTAGAAATCTGTTTCTAACTCGGTCAAATCACGCTATAAAAAAGGTGGATTTTTGAAAAAATGAATAAAAAAATACCTGAATTCCGGTGCCCTTTTCTTGATTCTTAGAATCTTTTTGAAGGCTGATCTCATCTTGCGAATGCTTCTTACAATAGCTCACCATACGGACACCAATCTTTTCGGTTTCATCATTTTCAATACGCATTTTGAATCCACTTCGCTGTGCACATGAAACGTGGAAAGCCACTGTGCAATTTTTGATCGAGCATTGAATACACGCACCTTGACGAGTATCACAAACTGAGCATTTCAATTGCCAGCGCTGTTCGGGGATGTCGGACACATGGCTGATCGGTTCTCGCAAATCTACATCACCAAATCGAACTTCTGGTAACCATAAAGCACAGGCGACATGTCCCCATTCTTTGCCAGATTTTGTACACTTCAGGGCGCCGAGTCGATTCGGGCAAAAAATACAAGATGGTGATTGTCCTGAAAAAAGTCAATCTTTACAACAACATTTCTCATAATGATTTACCATAACAAAGCGTACAGGCCTTGCACAACCATTCACCTTCGGGAAGTTGCAAAATTCCATAACAACTTTGATGCACCTAAAATAGAGGAAATATATATATAACTTTGCATGAAGCCCACAATAGACCAAGTCAGTCTTACAAGGAACCATCCTGAAGTGTGACATCAAATCGTTATCGAAACCTATCCCAAAATTGTTCCTCATATATGACTTCCTATCAAAAGTGATCGAATTTTTTCCCCGTAAGACATTTTTGAATTTCCCTATAACTCGATTTTTAGTAGAAATTCAGCATAAAAATTCGAAAATTTTCAATTTTTTAGCGAATCTTTGTTTAAAAATAATTTTTAACAACCAATATAATGTGATTTCATAGCAAAATTTGCTAAAAAAATCGAAAATTTTCGAATTTTTATGTTGAGTTTCTACTAAAAATCGATCCCTTTGGAGCTATAGGAAAAATTAAAAATGCTTCACGGGGAAAAATTTGATCACTTTTGGTAGAAAGTCATAAATGTGGAACAATTTGTGATAGGTTTCGATTTCACACTTCGGGATGGTTCCTTGTTAGTTTTTTTGATAGGGCACATCTTATGGTTTGGCTTTAACTATGACAAAATTAAAACAGTTTGACATACCCCGACATTGCAACCATCGCAAAATACAATTGGATCATCTTGTTCGCATTCTGGCTAAAAAAAATTTTTAATTTAATTTTTTAAACAAAAAAAGCTTACACTTCGGCATACATCACATGCCGTATCATCGTCGATTTCACCCTTACATGGAGAACAAAGTTGCTCGAGTAGTCCATCATGAATTCCCTATAAAACATTTTAGTTATATTGCAACATACAACAACAAGACTACCTTATAAGCGTCAATTTCCAATGAGTCCATTACTTTCAATAAATTTTCATTCGAAATTGGTGGCAATTTTTCTGACGCTTTATGTGCATTAATAACGTTAAGCCAAGCTTCATCTTCATCGGTAATCAGGTAATGATAGATGGGAACTCGTGGAACTTTGACATGAGAATTGGAAGACACGTATCTGTTATCAACTTGTGAGACTAATTTAGAAGTTCTAAAAATATCTTGTTAAAATAATGTTAATAAACCAGTTTGCACTGAAAACAAAAATCCTAAAACATTAAACGTGCTATGCATATATTATCAATGAGAAGGGGACTGTTCCCCCTCATGTAGTTAGCATCAAGCCAAAAGTTAAAGATTCATATAGTCTCGGAGTGGTGAAGTTGAGCTATATAGCATAGCCTCGGGATATAATCCAAAACATAAAAATTGGGTGTCGACCTTTTTTTTGGTCGACACCATATAGCCCGAGGTAGCTTGTCCCCCTTTCCTTGTTCATGTATGGTGCTATGTGTGTCTGTCTGTTTATGCTATCTCCGTTACCTTAAGCCCAATTCCTTTACATCCTATACTAATCGATAGGGCTCGGTGAGAGAAGAAAAATGACACCAAAATCATAGGAGTACCCTTCAAAATAAATTTTTTAATCCCATATAATGTTTTCGGTCCCTTTAAGTAAAAAACTACAAATTATAACGAATTAAAAAATGCCAACCTTTTGTAGGGAATCTTCTTAACTGGAGGACGATTGCGACAGTCTTCATTCTTGAAAATATAATGCGGAACGGAATCATATAATGGCATTTGTACACCTTGATTCCATTCTTCACGCCAACGATCTGTCATCTTCACAAATACTGGCTCATCTTCCGAATCTGAATCGTCGTGCTTCAAACGATGAAGAAAATCTGTGATGTACTTTTCTGATCTATCACCTAAAAATTTTCAACAGTGGGATAAAAGTCAGAGGAAAAAATCGCACTCGCTTGTCTACACCACTGCCTGAATGTAGGAAACTTACAGAACTACTACACAATAGGGAGGGAGGCACCTCCACGTAAAATTTTCTGGAAATGACCCCTCTAAGGAAAAAATATGCGGGGAATCTGAATTTGACATTTTGAAGCGAAAAAACACTTCCCTGATTCAGGAAAGGCTTGTGTATTGAAAAGAAAGTCGCAAAAATCGCATTTTTACGACTTTTCGCTTCAATATATAGGCCTTCCCTAAATCAGCGAAGCATTTTTTTCATCATGAAAACATTCGGGAAATCCGAATTTGACATTTTGGAAGCGAAAAAATACTTCCCTGATTCAGGGAAGACCTGTGTATTGAAGCAAAAAGTCGAAAAATCGCATTTTTGTGACTTTTCGCTTCAATACTCAGGCCTTCCCTGAATCAGGAAAGCATTTTTTCGCTTTGTAAATGTTAAATTCAGATTCCCTGTATATTTTTACCCCTAGAGGTATCATTTTCAGAAAAAATTTCGAAAATTTTTTCACGTGGGTGCCCCAGGGTTGCCAGATAAATTTTTCAAATTTAAGTTTCTTAAAGCCAAATTTAAGTAATTACTTAAATTATCAATAGTTTTTAGTCTCAAATTTAAGTAAATTACTTAATTTTCGCTTAAATTATTAAGTTTTTAGGGTCAAATTTAAGTAAAAACGGCAAACCTGGGGTGCCCCTTCCCTATTGTATAGTAGCTCCAAACTTACTATCAGCCTTTTTAACAGTTCGGAAAGGAGCTCGCTTGGACAATGGAAAAGTATGATTCGATTTTTTATCTTAAAAGGGTATAACGATATTAAAAAACACATACCATTTTGAACAATATAGAATTTCTTTCGCGAATCAGTGCCCTTTCCGCTTGAGCTTGGACCTAAATGGATTTTTAAAATGGTAAATGATTTAACTAAGCACTATAAAAATTTTATTAAAGAAAATGTGTTATTCCTATAGGGAGCATTTTCCCTAAATTTTTTTATAAAAATTTCGACCATCGTTAATTGTGTTCTTAAGGTCGTATATTACCAAAGAAGTACAGGGTGTTCCAAAAAAAAAACCGACATCTCATTTTTAGGCGAAAATTTTTTTTCTCCAAAATGACTTATTAAGGTTATTTTTATGCGAGAAATCGATTGCGCGCTCATAAAATCTTGAAAACGCCTCTCAGATCATGAAATATCCAAGGGATTCCTACCGAAAATAACTGAAAAAAAAACGAAAATCGTATATTTCATGCTGCCTGAGAGGCGTTTTTAAGGGTTTTCGATGCGCAAAATCGATTTCTCGCATAAAAATTCCCCTAATAAATGTTTTGGAGAAAAAACTTTTCGTCAAAAAATGACCAAATGGATGTTTTTTTTTTGGAACACCCTGTACAATAACCAAATGATCCCAAGGAAAAATATGTATTCGGTTCAAGCCAAAATAATTTTAGTCTACTCACAATATTTGATTAAAAAAAGAAATACCTGGCGTTTCATTAGTATTAGCAAACGAAGTTGAAGTTCCTGGTTTCTCTTCATCGTCTGACGAATCAAAAATCTCTAAAATTAAAAAAATAAAATTTAAGAAATTTCATGAAATTCGCCAGAGAATCGCCTTTTTTTTTCATGAAATTCTGATTTTTTCAAGCAAAATTTTTTTAAACGAATCAAAAATAATAAACAAATTTTCATTTTAAAAATCGATTTTCTCAGATTTTTCGCGAATTTTCACAAAATTTTTGCCATTTCTTCACAAATTTTCAAGAATTCCTCGCCTTAGACTCAATCTCGCAAAAATAACGTGTCTTACTTTTGTTAGCTGTCGGGGATATTAAGTCCAACTTAGACGTCTTTCGTTCAGGTGGCGATTCTAAAAATTAATGTAAATAGACTATAACACTATATGTTTTAAGCCACTTTGATGCTTTTTACAATTAATCGCATTATAAAATATTATTTTTATCCTTTTTATGATTGGTATAGGGGAACTCTTTCGGCCAAGTATAAAAATTTTGGCATTATAAACTTCGTCACGAATTGAGTTTGTAACGCTAACTTTTGTCACGGATATAAATTCAAAAAGCCGTAAATTTGAAAATCTCAAGTTTTTCGTGACAAAAGTTATAATGCCAAAATTTTGTATGCATACTACATATGAAAACATACCTAAATTCGAAACTCGACTATCGCGGACTCGTTTGTTGTTATAGCGAACACGCTGACGCATTTGTTCCTGTTGTGTTGAAGAAGTACCATTAGACATTAAAGGATCTTGCTTATTGCTTTGGATAAACTAAAAATGATCAATAAAAATTCAGATAACTTAAAATCAAAGATCACATACAGGGGAACGGAGAAGTCCTGGCAAAGGATGTACGAAGTCCTGACATGGGATGGGATGCAAAAAGTCTTGTCCATGTGTGCAAAAAGTCCAGGCATAGGAAAAATTTTAGCTTTAATGGATTTACAACAATCTTCACCATGAAGTTGCAGATTTTTTTATTGGAAACTTGTTAGGACTTATTGCATTCTATGCCAGGACTTCTCCGCCCCCTGTATGTCTTCTAAATAAGCTATAAGCCTGTTTTTTTNTTTTAGCTTTAATGGATTTACAACAATCTTCACCATGAAGTTGCAGATTTTTTTATTGGGAACTTGTTAGGACTTATTGCATTCTATGCCAGGACTTCTCCGCCCCCTGTATGTCTTCTAAATAAGCTATAAGCCTGTTTTTTTTTATTTATTAGATTTGCATTTATTTTTAATTCAAACAGTTAAACACATAAGTACCGATTTGGTGGTAGTGCCAAAAATCGAAAAAATCTTATTGTTCAGGTAATTGATCATTAGAGATTCAAAAATAAAACAAAACTACATTAGATTATTTCTCACTATTATATGTTTTATTATAACCTCAACATCATATTATTTTCCTTAAGTTGATGAAATCGATTTGAAATTTTACTATTTGGTGGAAACAAGCAAAAACCTATGTTATGAAAAGCGTCTAGCTTAAGGCGCCGAGTCAGAATATGAGCGGAAATTTAAAAATCAAATCAACGGACTACAGGGTGGACTTGAAAAACCGGAATTTTGCAATCGTCATTTTTTCGCCAAAAAATGACGATTTCATGGCTAAATTAGCATTTTCAGAATTTTTCAATGCGCGCAATCGATTTTTCGCATAAAATTATCCCTAATAGATCACTTTTTGAAAAAAAATTCGCAATTTTTTTCGTCAAAAAACGCCAAAATTCCGGTTTTTTAAAGTCCACCCTGTAATTTAATAAAATATTTCTAAAAATCGCATACATAGGGTGTCTCAAAGTAAAGAGAACACCTGTAAAAATTTGTGTTTACATGTAACATGTCATTCTGATTTTTTTAAATATTGAAACCATAACAAAAACAGCTGCTGTCAACTCCTGGTGCTTCTTGAACTTGAATGGTTTCAGACAGGTCCCGAAAAGGTGCTAGCACCTAACTTTTCAGGCCCTGTTTTAGGTCAAGATCTTCACGAAGAATCCTATGAGCAGAATCTTTCGAAATTCCCAGTTTTTTTGGCCAGCTTTCGCATTGGGCTTCTTTTGGTCGTTGGATTTCGAATGAGCATTACTCGGGATCTTAGGGGGTCTTCGATGTTCTTTTTCTACCTCTTCCTGGTCTATCTTCATTGGTTTCGTTTTCTTCGTATCGCTTAATATCTTTGAACGTTGTTGTCAACGGAATATCCAGAAGTTTTGAAATTTCTCGTTTCGGAATACCTCTTTGATGCATTCTAATAATAACAGGTCTTAATTCCTTCATTTTTAACTAAAAAAAGAGATACAATATAAAAAAGTTATGCCCAATCTTCGAGACATACTAGTGGCATAGCTAGGTAGAAGGAATCCCCCCATTTCTGGAAAAAATTTTCCTAATGGTCCCCCTTATGTTTTTGCCTAAATTTTTTTAAATTTTCGAAGACATAAGGGGAGCAAGGTGAAAAAAATTTGTTTGAAAAGGTCCCCTCCCATTCTTGGAGGCTGGCTACGCCACTGAGACATACCCTGATTTTTTGACCGGGTTTTTGACCAAGATCGGCATTTTTGACCCGGTTACAAGATTTTAACCAAAGTGATCTTCACAAAAAATACACGTGTAATCGGGCAGCCCGATTACACGTGTACAAACACCTGCCGAAAATTTTGACTTTTTGCGGGCGAAAAATTTACCTTGGTCCCCCCTTATGTTTTTTTTGAAAATTTTCCAAAATTTTGGGAAAAAATGTAAGGGTAGGGTTTACTCCACACCTCAAAATGACATGGGATCGCTTTAAATTGGTTGAAAAAGGCTCGAAGTCGATGAAAAACCACCCCAAAAATGGAACTGACTTGTTTTTCGCCATTTTTGGGGTACCCAGGCTTACAAGGGACCTTCAAGGTCTGAGAAACTCGGATTTTTTTGAAACCTAGCTTAAAAGTTAGGAAAAAATATGGAAAAAACGAATATAATAGTCGCTTGATTGATTGGGTATAAATTTTTTGAGCTATGGGGTCATAAAGTTGCAAAATTTTTCGATTTTTACTTTGTGCAAAAAAATTGGCTACAAGTGGGATTCGAACCTGAACCCTTGTAGCCACAAAACAAATGCGTTGTCACTGCACCAACGAGGCATGTTTATGAAGAGGCATTTTTAAAAACCAAGTGATAGCGTTTTTTTTAAATTATGCACTCAAATGATTGTTTCTAACATTTTAAAACAAAAATATTTAAATTATAGTTTTATTATAGTTTTATTTAAACATTTTTGTTTTAAAATGTTAGAAACAATCATTTGAGTGCATAATTTAAAAAAAAACGCTATCACTTGGTTTTTAAAA